>JAXQGP010000182.1:0-33173 GCA_037040125.1 Kazachstania sp. M6911
TTGAACTTGATGATGATAGTTCTGAATTGAACGGTTGTCTCCTTATATATCGGACTGGACTCCTAGTGGAAACAACAAAAATATTTGTATGCGCTGTGCTGTGAAGGCGGAAGTTCCTTGCGGTGAAAGTTTTTCTCGCCTGCGATAAATCCATAATTACTATGTGCGTGCATACTCCGATATGATTGGTCAGCCAAGAACAGGGTAGTTGTAATGCAAGCACAATGAGTTGATGACACTAACGATAGTATCTGGTCATAGTGAGTCCTGCCATGGCAACATGAACTACCTTTACAAGTTGTGAGTTGTCTACTGTCTTTTTAGTTGTATGTGTGTCCCTGCCCTCGTATAAAACTATATCGGAAATAACCATCCAGCATTTTTCGTATCGGAGATAAGGGTGCCCTTCATTTTTGCTAGCCCTATCTGTCCGTTTACTACTGTCCGCCATACTAAGCTGTGTCCAGTTTGTATGGCGCTCCGTGGTAGGGCTCGTCGCGCTCTGTTCGTTCCTCGCCTTCGCTCTCGGCCCAATGCAACTCAGTGCGATCGCCTTTCTTTCGTCTCGTCTCGTTCAGTCGGGTGAATTGTTGTTGAAACTTTTAAGCAACCGGTGGGCAATCGCACTTTGGGCAATCGCGGTGTGGGCCCAGAAGTCACCGCGGGCAAGAGGTGAAATTTCAATGAATGAGCAATTAGTAACAGCAACGATCTTCACATTCATCAATCGATCAGCCTCTCTCTCTATATATATATACGTGATAGCGTCTTGACATCGAGTGAGTGAGCTTTGTAAATAGGACAAATCTGTAATATACACAGACATACATTCGCTCTTCCTATGGTCTACTACGCTAAAGAGATTCCCTATCCCGTGAACAATACCGATGATGATTCAAAATTTACCATAGCGGTAGATATTGGTGGAACGTTAGCTAAAGTGATATATCTGTCGTGTTCGAGTCATACTTTGAAATTTAAGACCGTGGAGACAGAACATATCGAACAATTCATCCAATTGATTCATAAGATAATAAGGAAACATAATGGCGAGCAGTACGAGAAGACCTTGTTAGTTGCTACTGGAGGTGGTGCGTTTAAATTTAAGTCGCTATTAGATAACGAATTCGGTACGTTAAACGTGCCTATTGTACAATTAGATGAAATGAAATGTTTAATTAATGGTTTAGATTTCTTTATACATGAAACTAATGGGGAAGTTTTCACCTATAATGAAACTGATGGCGAAATACCAATTGATGTGCAGGAATGTACCCAAAATAATAACTCTACGTACCCGTATATGTTAGTTAATATCGGATCCGGTGTATCTATCCTGAAAGTGACAGGACCAAACCAATTCGAAAGAGTGGGTGGTTCATCATTAGGTGGGGGGACGCTTTGGGGTTTGTTATCATTAATTACAGGTGCAAAGAGTTATGACCAAATGTTACAATGGGCACAAGATGGGGATAATACAAATGTAGATATGTTAGTAGGTGACATCTACGGTACAGATTATGGTAAAATAGGTTTGAAGGCATCAAGTATTGCAAGTTCATTCGGGAAAGTATTTCAAGGTGAAAGAAATGAAAATAACTTGCAAACTAATGAAAGTGAATCCAGCGAATCAAGTTCAAGATCGAGTAGTATACACACCATTCCAATAGTAGACAAAGATACAAAATATAATAACGTTTTCTTACCAGAATTCAATAACAAAGATATTTCGAAAAGTCTGTTGTATGCGGTATCAAATAATATTGGGCAAATTGCATATTTACAAGCCAAGATACATAACGTCGAAAAAATATATTTTGGTGGCTCGTACATTCGTGGACATTTAACAACAATGAATACTTTATCTTATGCAATAAATTTTTGGTCAGATGGTACTAAAAAAGCATTTTTCTTAAGACACGAGGGTTATTTAGGTTCAATGGGAGCATTTTTACATGACAAAAAGTCATAACTTATTGATTTGACAAACTATTTATATAATTTATTATCTTATATATACTGCATTCTCCATAAAATTGCTGCATTAATGATTTCTGTAATGATAAATCTGTTCCAACTTCAACTTGACTCAACGCCAATGAGTCATCTAATTGAAGTCGAATTGTTTTCGTCGTTTCGACACCAAGTATTTCCATAGTTATACTATTTGTTATTGAATCGATACTGATATTTTGAATATTCGAATACAATTTGGGTAAAAGATATTTTTGTAACAATGTAATTAAGGCATTAATTGTTTTATGAGTAATTGATAGCTCAGGTGTCTGTTTGATGGACCCGCTCCTTTGAACTGACATATCGATCTGTTTCAATAATTTCTCATTTTTACTCTCTAATCTCTTGATGTTTTGCCATTTATAATATGTCTTCGATATCTTCGTTAATTTATCCTGACTTCTACGTTTCTCTTTCTCCATTTTCACTTGTTGTAAATTATCAATCTCGTGTAATATCCTTTCACATTCTTCAATTTGTTCACTTGTATCAATACATAATTCTTTAATTTTACAATCATCATTAAACATCTTTTGACTCTTCTCAGATATTGTTCTTTTAATATCACGTAATTCAGTCTGTCTGCTAACAATAACATCATTCTCTAAGTGTTCGACTTCTTCTTCCACAGCTAATAATTTTGGATCATCAATAGATGTAATAGGTAAGTTTTTAGTCGTTGAAGAAATTGTATAACGCAAAAAATTATCTAGAGATTCTTGTTCTAAATAAATCATTCGTAAAGACATGATAATCTTATTGAAATCGACTATTTTATCATCTAAACATTCAAAATCAATAAAGGCATCCTTGTCATTTGTCTTCTCGTCAATTAGTGAAACTAAATCAGGATAATCTGCTACTAATAATTGAATAGATTGTAAAAGGTCAGTATTCAAATCCTGAAATCGAGTTCTCTGTTCAATTAAATTTTCATTGGAAATTTTATCATTTGTTACAGTTAATTTATCAATTTGGTCTTGGTATTCATTGGTATTGATATAAGTCATCTCTGTTGATGTGTCTCAGTTTAATAGTTTGTATTTTGTATGTTCGTTTGTTTATTTTGTTGTGACAGGCGTTTATATATTTTCGCGTAGTAAACAAGATCACATACAGGCAGATACGTGATAATAGAGGAAGAATCAGACATAGAAAGAGGATTGCATATTGATATAAGATGTTACGGTGGCTACGATGACATTATTAAGATTGTCGTGAATTGTTCCCGCTTACTCGAGCGTGGCATCCTGGTATTCTGATGAATACTGCGATTCGCTCACTGTTTCCAGGTTGGTGTCTTCACCAATATATACCTGGATATAACTTCATCAAATAGGACTATCATATGCATACTTCCTTGTAATAGAATTCCTAAATTTATACTCAATTTTAGCAGCCCTAACCGATTTACAATTAGTCGCACATCTCACAGTGATGGCGAACTTGAAAAAATTTTCGCCTCATCGCACTATATAAAAACACACCCAGAGACAACCAAAACAAATATCAGAACTACTTCACTTCAACAAACTAACCGAGTATGACTATATAGAGAGTACTCTATATTTTGCAAACTCAATATTTTGCATGTCTTAAGTTTGTTAAATGGAAGAATTGTATTCTTCACCAATATTTAATGAATGTGTCTTTATGCAAAGATTAAGCTTTTTGCAATTTCGTTATCATGTTTAAAAACACAATGGTTTTGGGAATTTCGATGGGATGAATAACGTTTAGTGGTGTGCTCCTTCTATTTTCTATTTGACTTTTTATCGAAGATATCTGTGATTAGACAAGGTTTGTGAGTGTGGTAAATCTCGTTGCATTGCAATTGTTTATTCGTCGTTAATGTTGAATCATGAATAAGAGCAAAGCAGTGGACGAATTTAGTTATTTGTTTGAGTTCTTCAAACTAACTATAGGAATCTACTCATTGTACTTACTTGTCGAGTCAATTGATCAATGAAAATTGTACTGTACGATTTTGACAACATTCTTAGGTCACTTCCTTAATGGATTTAAACGGTTTGATCGATGTACTACTGGATATTATAAGAAAAACAGAAAATGAGTCTCTTCACCCTTCGTTATTCATTACTTAGTTCTTTTTAGTTTTTAAAGAGACAAAAATATTTGATTCCCGATAAAAGACCATTAATATAATTTGAGAGAATGATACGAATTACATATTATTTATTTATGCTTTTTTTCAATACGAAAATCTCCACCACCTTGTTTCCATAACCATAATGCGTCAATTGCGTAATTTCTTACAGAAATATTTCTGGTATTTTTTTCGATGGATGTAAATTCTAACCATTCTATTGTACCCATTTCTTTTAACATATCCCAAAACATCGAATAAATTTTATTCATCACATTTTCAATAGAGCCATCTTCTTTATAAGTTTGCGAATCAATTTCTGGTATTAACTGATAATATGTTTTCTGACCTAATTTATATAGTATTCTTCCTAATGTTTGGATAGCAATTGATCTTTGCGATGGATAGGTTGATCTTGATAAATGATCTAGTTCAAGTAATGTGTAGCCAGCTAATTGTGGATTCTGTGAATGATGATGTAAACCTGAAATTGTTGTTGAATCAATTTCACGTGTTGGTGGAACTAAATCACCATTAAAATCAAATCTTATATCAGCCACGCTATCGATGACTGCATTAATAGGTTCCGAATCGACAGGAGTCATCCATTTCAATTTATCAATATCCTTTGGTAAGTTTGGGAAATATTTTTGGTGTAATTTTTCATTAAAATCTGGATCGTTAATATCTAATGGTGTTTCATCTTCGGGTGCATGATGAGTATGTGGAGATACGAAATGTACATCTTTTAATAAATCTTCATTAGTTGAATGATCTATTGCTTGAGCCATTTGATAATCTAACGGAGCAACATCATCGTCGTCCAAAGGAGGGTATACCACATTGTCTTCTTCCTCGGAAACTTCTTCAGAAGAAGAAAAAGAATTTATTTGCAAATCCTTCAACGGCTGCACAATATCTAATGAATCGTTGACTTGGTCATTTGATAAACTTGGTAAATTTTTCAAATTTTCATTAAATCCTCCTACCCAAGTCCCTGATGCACCTTCGATTTCTGCAAACATTGGATTCCCATCATCCTTAGACCTTTGATTAATATTTTTCAAAAGATTTTGAATAAGTTTTGGATTTAAAGAATTTAATAACTCTTTCTGTTCATCTAAAATCTCTTGCTCTGTCATATCATTCATTTTTTTCAAATTATCCATATGAATAGATTCCGCTTCGGAAATATTAACATTTTTATTTTCTTGTGTATTTACCTTCTTTTCCTTATTTTTATCTTGTAATCTTTGTTTCCATGATGAAATTTTTTTAGGCTTATATAATTTTGGGAATCCATTAACTGTATTATGTGATATTATATTTTCTTTGATTTCAATATTATCATTATACGGGTCCTTTTCAACAATATCACCTAATAGATCCATCTTAGTATGCTGTATTTTATTCTTTAGCGAAGTTTTCTAGCTCAATAGCTCATCGTCACTTTTTTTTCTTATTAATAAGTGAAATATATTAGATTAAATTTTCAATGCGCAAGCATTAGGTGGGATGTGGCGAGAAAAAGAAAAGAGAGGGGACGGAAGAAGCACGAACCGACATCACTTTGCACGGATAGACGGCACCCCTATCTATACGGAACCGTACCTTTGAGTTCTATGAAACAACGGTTCTTGTTCATCTCTTACTGTAGAATGATTGTGTTTTCGTCTTCTCGTTGTAGTTGTCACCTGTTGGTGAGTACTGATAATATATAGAGCGTGGATTAAACCTGGGAAGAAACCAAACATTGCTAATAGAACATTATATAATAAATCCTTCGATAAACCTCTTTTCAACAGTACTGCGACCGGTGGCACAAAGACTGCGACGAATACTAGTAACCAATCCCAAAATTCCATCACTATGTACGCACGCAAGCAGTTTGACTGGCCCCCCACAATAATAGACCAAACACACAACCCTTCTAAATATGGACCATTACAACAGTTGATAGATCCTTTTGTTTGTCGCTATGCAGTCAGCATCAAATAATCACATTTCCCTGGCAGTTGTGTTCGCTGCGCAACGGACGAGCGTTCGTCGGAGGTGACAGCAGACGCGAAACCAGCGAGAAAAGTCTTCCAAAAATATTATTTCTTTACGCGTTTGCTACAAACAGAGAAGAGTCGCGTCACTCAGAGGGAGCCGCAGACGTGGTGGCAGGGGAAGTGCGCGGGCAGTTCTGAGTGGGGTTGTGGTCGCACGCGAAGAATGTTCCGCACAACGCGGTGTCCCGATCCGGATGCACAAAGACACCGTCGCAGCCGCGGCGCTGGCCATGGCAACCCGCACAGAAGTCTCGGCTATAAGAAACGGAGGTAGCTATCAGGCCGGAAAACAAAGAAACGCAGCAAACTGTTAACTTTACTGAACATTCTTCTCTTACGCTCTTCTTCTACCTGTGATAACAAACAAACAACAAGCTGTCGTCTTTCTTGTTTACTTTCTCTTCACCCCGTTGATAAATAAATATTTATCATATATAAGAAGCATATAATTTACCATATGTTTTTACAAGTTACATTTGTTATTTCTTCTTTTGTTTTTTGTCTATCTCACCAGTCACTAATAACTACTCAACTACATATCCACTCGTTTTTTTAAATATGCAATTCCAATCTGTTGTCGCTGTTGCCTTAGCTGCTTCTGTTGTCACCGCTCAAGGTGTCTCTAACGCTACTGTCTCTAACTCTACTGCTGTCTCCAACACCACTAGCTCAGAAGACTCTACTACCGGTGTCGCTCACAACACCTCTAACACTACCAACGGTACTCACACTTCTAAATCCAAGATCTCTACTGGTGCTGCCATTGCTAACTCCATGAACGTTGGTACCTTCGGTGCTGCTTTAGCTGCCGGTATCGCTTTCTTATTATAAGTATAAGAAACCAGTATCATATCTTTCATAGATAAATAACGACTATATCTCTATTGTATAATTATGTAATTTAAATTCATTTAATTTTTATTATCTCTTTATGCCCTTCTCACTAGCCCTAGGGTTGATGTTTTGAGCCCTAAACTACAATTATATAATACAAAGAACGCAGAAAAAAGAAATAAAGAAAACTTTTCACATATAAGCGATACACAACTACTAACTACTTAACGAAAAACTACAACTCAGAACAAATTCGTCACTATACCGACTTCAATATGCACAATTCAATCAAAAATAAACATAAATCACGATCTTTTGAAAAAATTACACATATCCCTCTATTCACTTCATTATCACCACAAGCGTCCTCGTCTTCTTCAATTTTATCACATTCAAAGATACACACAATACATAATAATGATATTGATTCAACGGACAACTACCTTTTGAAAAAGGTACAAGCGATCCATGAATCGAATATGATATGTTGCGATTGTGGCTCAACGAAAACGGTGGATTGGATCTCAATTAATCTGTTATGTATATTATGTATCAAATGTTCAGGGGTCCATAGATCACTCGGTACACATATCTCCAAAGTAAGATCCCTGACATTGGATACGTTTAAGGATATGGAGTTGAGATATTTGATTAAACATGATTTGAGAAACGATTTGGTTAATCAAATTTATGAATGTGATTTGAATCCGGCAGAGAAAATTCATTCAAATGCAACTGATTCTCAAAGAGTCATATTCATTAGAGATAAGTACGTTAATAAAAGATATGTCCATGAAAAAGGATTAGAGTACGGAGCAAGTCTAAAAGGGTTAATTAAAGCTATACATAATGAACAAATTATTGAGATACAACAAATCATAGCAAAAAGTAAAATATCTTTAAGAAAATTATCACAGCAATATAATGAAGAAAATGAACAAAACAAAAAATACGTTTCATTATTTAAATATTCATTAAAACATAATACTCATAAAGATGATGGTTCAGTCATATTCGATATTACAGAATTCTTACTTATTAATGATTTAATTATTGATAACAATATACCAACACAATCTCCTGCGCAAGACAAATGGCCAAAACAAGCTTTAAAATTTTGGACATCAAAATTAGAAATATACGGAGACGTCTTCTTATCAATTGATCAAAAAGAACAAGGACCAGCACCACAACAAGACGAGGACACGTCTCTACCTGTAATAAGAACTTTGTCGATAGATCATAAGAAACGTGCAAATTCAATGAAAAGATGGTCCTTAGCAAATATACCAAAGACTTCACAAAATATTATATCAATGCATAAATCGTTGAAAAGATCGAGTAAAAAAAATAATTCAAATTCGACAACAACTACACCAGTATAGAAAATCCCCCTACACATATTCTCATCGCACTTCGCCTTGCGAACGTCAGCGTCACAAATTACAACAGACAAACAAACAAACAAACAAACAAACAAACAATATTTTGCATACTCACACACACACACCCATTCATTAATATATAGCACTATTTAATTATAATAATTACTAATAATAAACAATTTACAGAACAACCCACTGATCAATAATGAACAAAATTAATTCACCTACAGAAATTTATTCAATTAAAGAATGTGTAGGTCGTGGAAATTTCGGAGACGTTTATAAAGCACAAGATAATAGATCAGGCAAACTCGTTGCAATTAAAGTTGTCAATCTAGAATATACGGATGAAGATATAGATCTTCTCGCTCAAGAAATTTTCTTCTTAGCAGAATTGAAAAATCCTTATATTATTAATTATATTAATACCACAATTGAGGATGTATCAATGTGGATCATTATGGAATACTGTGGAGGTGGATCATGTGCAGATCTAATTAAATATTGTTACAAGACTGGCATGCCAGAGATTAAAGTCTCATTCATCATTAGAAACGTCTTGTTCGGCTTACAATATTTACATGATCAGAAAAGGATCCATAGAGATATTAAAGCTGCAAATATCTTATTAACTGATGATGGACAAATCAAAATTGGAGATTTCGGTGTCAGTGGTAAAATGACTTCAACTTTGAAAAGAGATACATTTGTTGGGACACCATATTGGATGGCACCTGAAGTAATAAGTAAAGATTTTAATGATGGTTACGATGAAAAAGCAGATATATGGTCACTTGGTATCACAACTTATGAATTATTGAAAGGGTTACCGCCTTTATCCAAATATGAACCAATGAAAGTTATCGCACATTTAGTGAAACGTAAATCTCCAAAGTTACACGGATTGTTTAATGCGTTCACAAAGGATTTCATATCACAATGTTTAATTAAGAATCCATTTGAAAGACCAAAGACGTCGACATTAATTAAATCAGATTTCATTCAATTTTATATGGATCACATCAATGATATTAAAGAAGATGTCAAAATTTGTCAATCGATCAAAATGAGAGATACACGCCTTTTCAATAGGCAACCTAAATTCTCAATTAAGGATAAATTTTATAATACGTTGACTCAATCAAAAGAATTAATTTGGGATTTTAATTCAATAAAAGATAATGGTCCGTTACAAGAACTTAGTACAGCAACAACAGCAACAACAGAGACTACTACATCTGATCCAGATGATAATTGGAGTCCCATTACGGAAAATATGAATAATGAAACTATAACACCAATTACTCAAGAATCAGATACACAAAGATCATTTAAAAAATTAAAACAATATAATCCATATGAATTAAATTCAGGAATGATGGACATTGATTCGGAGAAAAATTCAGATACAAATATTAATAACAACAACAATCAATTAACAAATTTAGATTATTTTAAAAATGTTATATCGTATTGTTTATTACGAATGAGTGATAGAGCTAAGGATACAGAGACTAAACAAAGAGTTATTAACCTTTTACAAAAATTTAATGAAACTGAACAAAATGTCCCAGGTTTAAGTGAAGTATTCATGGAAGAAATTATGTTACGCATGGAACGTATTAATACTTATCTAATGAATAAATAATCGTACTTCTAAATAAATTTTGTAATTTGTTCTTCATTTTTCTTTTTTTGTTTATTCGTAAAAAGGTATTGGCGTCTTTTGTAACAATTACAAAAACCGTTATTTTTGACACAAAATGTAAAAATACGTAATGGTTTTTTCTGACACTGTATAAAAAGGTTACTATTGATAAGATATTTAAACCTCTACAGATTTATTATTTATTTCAATTTAATCAGTCAATTCAAAATAAGAATAATCCATCAATAATGAAACAAATTTACGATAAATTGATCTTAGGTTCTTTACTATTTACAAGTGCTTATGCGTCATATCTTTTAAATAATGAATTGGTTGGTAAAATTTCGGAAGCTGAAGTCATTGCAATGAATTCAATATCAAATAATCAAGAACTATGTCATAAGAAAATTCACGAAATTAATAATCAGGATGAAATGAATTTTCTAGCAAGAATGTGTCGTGAAGTTGTAGGTAGTGTTGAAATCTCAAAGGAGTATCAAGATAAGTACGTTAATCTAGGTAAAATTGAAAAGATCCGTGGTAATCTCTCCGTACAAGATTGTCCACAAATCATTTCCATTAGTGCCCCAACGTTAGATACTATTGGTGGAGAAATTAAAGTCAAGGATTTAACCTCTTTGGTTTCAATCACTGTTCCATCTTTGAACAACGTTCAAAATATTGAATTTATCACATTACCATTGTTGAAGGATATTAATATTAGTAAGAGAATCGAACACCTAGATAAATTAGTAATTTCTGATACATCACTTCAATCAATCGAATCATTTGAAAACGTTAAAGAAGCTACGACATTGGAAATCAATAACAATAGATATTTGACAAATATTAATTTAAAAATTAATACCGTTAATGATAAATTAAATATTTATTCAAATGCGGATAATACCAGAGTTAATTTAGAACAATTATCATCTACAGGTGATTTATCAATTAGAAACGCAGGTTCCTTTAATTTAAACAATTTAGAATATGTTAACAAATCATTAGATATTATTGAAAATTCAATTGATGAGATTAATTTAGTCAACCTAAAGAAAGTTACTGGTACAGTCGCCATCATTGATAATGACAAATTAAAATATGTTAAATGTAATAATTTAACAAATATCGAAGGTGGATTATTAATAATAAACAATGACAATTTAAAAAAGATAGATTTCTTACCTGCAATTCATACTATTGGTGGTGCTATTCAATATGATGGTACATTTCATAAAGTAACTTTCCCAAAATTAAAAGTTATCAAAGGTGGTGCCAATTTTAGATCTCAATCTGATAAATTTAATTGCACCGAATTATTAGAACCACTGATTCAACATCATGTCATTAGAGGAGAAAATTTAACCTGTTCTTCAAACATGAAAGATAAATCCAATCCTAATCAATCTCAAGTTACAAAGATCTCTTATAATATAACAAAGACAGGTACTGTATCCCAAACGAAAGAATCAAAAAAATTAACTGATATAGAGACAGGAACAACAAAATCAGACTCTTCAGTTTCATCAACAACGACAAACGATTCAAAGACAGGTAAAGTCAAAAATAAAAAGAACGCTGGTTTGAAATTAACCAGTATTAATATCTACGGTATAGCTATTTGGTTTCTCGTCACTTTTATCTTTTTCTTCATGATTTAATAATGGGTTTCTTTTACTTATTAGCTACCCTCAAAGTTGTTTTTAACATACACTGCTGTTGTATATAACTTCATATAATAATAATATTTAGCTTTTCTTTACTACTGACAGATAAGTGAACCTATAATCATTTTTTTCCCTTACCTCTATTTTCTTATGTATATATTTAAATGTTTCAGATTGCTCGTTGTTCCCCGATGAGATGCATCATCGTGAAATAAAAACATTAAGAAACTAATAAATTTTTACTCCTACAAAGAGAGTTAATACAGACCAACTTTTAAAATAAAAAAATGTTAAACCAAGCATCATAACATATCGTATTTTAAGGACCATAGAATTATTCAAAAATAACGGTCACCTTTCTGCAATTAAATAAAACCATCACAATACCATCATTCTCTATTGAGATATTAATAAGTAAACATGGAAGAGACATCTCCAAACAAACCAATTGAACCGAGTAACAATGAGGAACAGTACGTAGAATTACAGGATAATTCGAAGAATACTAGAAAACATGAATCTCCAAAGAGAACTTCCGAGTCAGCTAAAAGAACGAGAAAGAAGAGAAAGTTATATAGCTGTGAAACTTGTAGACGATTTAAGACAAGATGTGATTTCGAACCAATTGTAGGGAAATGTCATAGATGTAATGTACTAAAAATCGACTGTTCTTTAACAAGAGAACGTGAAGAAGATATATTATCTGCAATCGAGAGTCGTCCAATAGATGACGATGACCTTACAAATGTCGATAGATCCGATATTCTTTACGATATCGATTCTAGCAAGATATTGGGCTCAGGTTCAATAGTTACCACCCACCCATTAACTAATAAACTTAATGAGAGGCTGACTCTACTTGAAGGGAAAGTTGATTCATTGAGTAGTAAAATTGACCTTTTATTAATGTTGGCTCAAGGTTCAACAACTGCAAAATCATCTGCTAAAATTGTGATTGATAATGCAGATATCGATGAAACTGCTCATGAGAAAACACAGGAGGAGCCCACCATCGGAAATTTGAGAATGAATGTGAGTGAAGACAAAAATGAAGATAATATACTAAAAATTCCAGCAAATAATGTCAATACCAGTGAAGTTTATAAATTAAAGGAAACCCCTTTAAAAATCATTAATGATATAGACGAAAGGTTATTCCCCTTAACGGCGACATCAAAACAGGAGGCTTTAGATAGAGAGCAACGTCCCTCAGCCGTAGCAAGAGTAAATTTTCTACATTTTTATGAAAATAATACCAAGTTATGTTTAGAGCTTTGCAAAGAATTCTTGGTCAGATCTCATTTTTGGATAATCCCAGGTGGAATGAAAGAACTTAATGACGATTTTGTAAGAAACCATTTATTTTTAACCAGTGTTTATTCCATCATTGCGATGAGTTCCTCCGATAACGAAAAATACGATGAGTTACAAGAAACACTTTATCCGTTAGTAGAGAGATTATTAACCAATACATTAACTATGTTCGATAAACTAATCGTGCACGATATTGAAGCAATATTGTACTGCTGTATGTTTCACATATCAAGGAAAGCTAAAAGACATAGACAATTGAAATTTAATTCAATGGTATTAGCAAATTTTGCATTATTCAGTCTTCTAAACAATATTGATTTCTATAAATTAAAAGAAAGAGTATTGGTTCATGAAAAATATGACGACACCGATTTATATCATTTAAGGGTGTTGAATTCCTTAACAGCATGCCACTTACAATATTCTATTGCGCACGGATCTATGGCACCACAGGATAAAATGGTCAAGGAATTCAATAATTTAATCGCAAAATTTCCACAATCTAATTTTGGTGATGAGATCAAATTAAGTGAAATAAATCTAGGTGATATTGTAACTTCGTTATTTATTGATTTTGAAACATTTTTCAGGGAATTTTTGAAACGATATACCACTAAATATAAGGATACAAAGGAGAGACAATTCTTAATATTCCCAGAATTAAATTATTGGTTGAAAAATTGGGAAGAATTGTTAGCTAAGGATGGTGGAGGCGTACTATTATTCACTTATGATTTCTACCATACTATGATATGTAGATCTTTCCTAACTGAATTTTTAGAAGAAATTAAGAAACACCCATATTTGTTGGAAAGTATAACATTCACAATGAGAAATCATATTTTTTCATTGCTAAAAGGCTTTTTAAGATTACCGTCATCATTGATTAAAGGTGCCCCTATACTGACGACGAATGAGATGGTATATGCATGCATGACATTAAGTGATTATTTACATTGGTTTGAACCTAATGAGAAACAAGAAATTTTGAGCATTTGTACTCGTGTATATTGGCATTTGAATACAATCGGTGAGAAGTTAAATGAAGTTACAGAAAACGTCGGTAAGATTATCAAATTTATCATTACAACTGCAAAGAATAGAGCTAATATGGGCCCATTCACTCCATCATTTATCGATATTAGTACTTTGAAACCACAAACAACAGATATTGACTTGGAAGAAAACTCAATTCATTCAGTGACTGTGAAAGTTGATGGTATACCAGTCGAGGAAACTACTCAGATCACCCACCAACCTGCTGATCTTTCCGAAGATAGTTCATTACAATTATCAAGAAAAGATGATACTCCGACTGCAGCTAATACAACAAACGGACAATTTTTAATGCCTGATGTTGATAGATTTAATTCCTTCGAAGATTTCTTTCAAGATTTCTTCACTCATTTAAAACCTGCAACACAGAAGATGTTCCCATCTTCCAAATAACCAGAAAACTAAATACTTTAAAATGTTGTTTTCATAAAATGTATAAATGCATATAGACAAATATATATAGATGATTAAACCGACATAAAAAATTCTTCATCATTAAATTGTCGCGATTTCTTATTTATTAACAGCGCTAACTAATCTAACATCGAAGACCATATCAGCATCAGCTGGGATAACACCTGGAACACCTCTGGCACCATAAGCTAGAGAACTTGGAATTCTGATCGTACGCTCTTCACCGACACACATACCTAGGATACCTTGATCCCAACCCTTAATGACATGACCAGCACCTAATTTAAAGGTGATTGGAGAGTTTCTGTCGTAACTGGAATCGAAAACTTCCCCATTGCTTAAGAATTTACCAACATAATGAACACTGACAGAGTCACCAGTGACAGCCTTGACGTCACAATCAGCAATCGGTACCCTCTTAGTGATATCGATCTCTAGTTCGGTTAGTTCACCAGCCATCACGAAGGATACAAAAGCTGTAAATAATAGGTTAGTCAACTTCATTTTTATGATTATTTCTACTTTCTGATGTGGAATGGTTGATACGAAACGAAACCGCTAACAACTGGAGTAGTTGAATGATTTGTTTTAAAAAAGGATGTATGCCTCACGTCCTCTTATTGTTACAGGTTGATGAGTTGTTCTTGCCATTCCCGGTAATGTCATTATTTTTAGGGTCGTATAAGGCGATAAAAGTTGCTATAATAAGAAATGCTCTCACTCGTTGTACAATCTGTCACAACCAATAACCATACAAGTATGTCGATCAAGGGCCATTTACTGAATATGAATTTACTAATTTATTAGCTTTTGAATAACATCCACGAAGAATATACTGTTCAATTATAGTGCGAGGTTTATTCTGTTGCTATATATCTCGAGAGATAACGACAAATTACTTGTGTTAGATCTATGATTGGGTCAAATGTCGGTTAATGATAAACATTTTGGCAGCATGCATTTATCTAGTTTGAATATTTTTTTTATATTTAAGAAATTACCTACACTTAACAATTATCTTTCACTGTGGTTTAGGAAGTAGTTTTGCGCGAGAGATCTGTAATCTGTAGCAACACATACGATATCCATAAATGGAAGAAAATTTCATTACTAACTATTCAAATCAAAAGGGACAATTCATGTTACATATTTTATTATTTTTAATACATTATTATATTTATATATTAGATATATCGGGGAACCTCATTGAATATATGCCAAATCTCTTTAATTTGAACAAAAATGTTCATTGTGTCGTCCTTCAATGCTCAAAACTAGATACAGCACAATTGGGAATCGATACCGATAATTATATAGTAACACCATTTTCAAATTATTAATTCAAATCTTTCTTGAACATGCGATGGGTCTACAGGACAGGAATCGTTCATACCACCTAAGTATTAGTATACATTGCCTGTGCCGCCAATGTCCTACTGGTAGCCAATCAGTTATATATCCCCTAACAACAAATCAACATATAAAATGAAGGGAAGTTTTCCACTTTTAGTTTCCTTATGTCATCAGGAATACTAGAACAGATAAAAGGGCGATGTTTGTTGCAACAGATTATCTTACGTCAAACAGTTGTTATATTCTAATAATTTTTAAGTGTTACATAGTAACCTGATTTTTACATCGCATACATCTTATATACTATTATAACTTAACGATTTACTTCATCTATAATTCATCGTGAGCTACTTCTTCCCCAGTTGGGTTGATCTCTTGAGCAATTTCACCTGCTTCTTTTTCCTCATCATCGTCTAGATGATATTTCTTGATTAATTCGAATCCATCCAAATGGTGGAAACCATGCTCCCTGATAAATAGTAGGATATTGTTTCTAGCTGTAGCACTGTTGTGCACAATCGGAGGTTCAGTAGAGCCTGCTGGATATATAGCAACAGTTGGGAAGCCAGTAACAGGGAAACTTAGGATATCATTAGCTGATGCATCAACATCCAAGAAGACAATCTTATCCTTAGTTTCATCATCACCTGCAAACATATCAGCAATGCTATTATAAAGAGGTTCGAATTTTCTACTTTGAGCACACCATGAAGCAAAATATCTAACAACAACGTCTCTCTTTGGGTCACGCACCATATCGTCATGATTTAAACCAACAATTTTAGTAACGTTACCATGTTGTTCAGTTGGAATCTCTTCAGATTTAACAATCGGAGTTGCTGTGCCATTCATAAATTCTTCAACTAATGCAGTCATTTCACCTTGATCTAATTTAATCATTTCAGTTTGGGCCTTGTATTCTTCTTCAGATAATTGTGGTAATCCAAATTTCATATTGTATTTTAGATCATGAATAGCAAATAACGGGAATTGTTCCTTCATATTTAAGAATTGGACATGTGTGTGGAAGATCATAGCGTTTAATGCTAAGAAATTCATCTTACCACGGTACTTCTTACCTAATTCACCGAAATATTCTTTATTTTCCATATATTCTTGTGGAGCAATATAAAAGAAAAAAGCTAGTGGCAATTTACTTTCCATGTATAAACGATAATTTTCAATATTGGCATTATCGAAATATGGTAATCTAGTGTAAAGTAACCAACTCTTGAAAGTGTCGACATCAGTTGCAGTTGCATTCTCAAATTGGAAAACATCTTCTTCCGGTCTAACAGTATGGTTGTTTTGTTCTAATTCTTCTTGTGGGACAGGTGGTAAATATAGGGCTATTTGACCACTCATTGTTTCATTACAGCCTTGGTAGGCAACAAAAGTGAAAGAATTGAATAATTCATTGGCGGCCTTATCAAAAATTGGATCGAAGTTTTCAATTGAACCGTAATAGACGACGACTGGCATGTCCATAGTTTCTTTATTCAAATATTGATCATTTAATTGTTCCTCTGTACTTATTCTTTTTACTGGACTGGCAACTTGGTTAACCATAAAATCAAATATATCTTCAGCAGTTCTTCTACCAGTATATTCATTGTCCTTCATCAAACGATGATTCTTGAAAGCCTTTAAAGATGGATAGTAAGAGATACCAATTTGGTCACATAATGGACCATCTACAGAACAATCGACTTGGAATACCTTAATATTTTTCTCAGAGTCTAACTTTTCAGCAGCTAGTACTAATTCAGGTAATAAGATCTTTGAGTGAACACACCATGGAACAGTAAATTCACCAAGGATCAAATCATTGGATTTAATAAATGAAGCAAAATTACTTAAAGTCAATTTATGGATAGCTGTACCTTCTGGGACAATAGCGTTTTCATATACCACTTCCTGTGCTTCTTCAACAATTTCTTCTACCACTTGTTCCTGACCGCAGACAAACGTCAAAAAATATAGAATGGTAACCGATACGAACCAATACTTCTTACCGAACATTTTGTATTAGTCTTACCTTGATTTTCTTCTACTATATTACAAAGGATCAATTGCCCTGTGTCATAAGTTGTTCGAGATCTGAAATGCTTCCTTTAAATATATGTAATAATTTACGCCAAAATGAGTCGCATACAAATCGCGAAAATTTTTCAGTAAATGGCTTCGTTCAATCGACACTTCGTATACAAGAGACAAAGATGCATTTCGTTTATATACGCAGTATATTTAAGGTCTATTGTAGAGGATCAAGATATATATAGTACCAGGGTATGACTATTTGTTAGCAGACATTGGAGGGGGAGCGACATCACTTGGTGTAGTTGAGGAAGGTCTTGGTGATTGGTCTTTACCTTCAGTAAAATAATCTGTCATTAAGTTCTGTTGGGTTGTAGTATGCTTCTTCTTCTTGTGAGCTCCCATAGTTGGTGGCGGACCATCTATTTGACTTGGAATAAATGCAGTATTTGGATCCATAGGTGGTAATGGATCCTGTTGCGGAAGTGTTTGTTGTAACATGTCCTCATTTTGTAATTGACCTGGTTGCTTAACTGCTGGTATTCTATGCAGTAGACCTGACCCAATACCACAACCTAATCTTCCGTCTGGACCAATAGAAACTGTGATCGGCCTTACACTGTCACTGACTTTATTGTAAACATATAATACTAATTCCTGACCTGCACGCGACCTTACAATATCTTGTAACAAAGTATCACCACCAGTAGCTAACAAACCGTCTTGACAGCCAATGATATAGTCCTCATCTGGAATCAAACCTGCTTTTTGGGCTGGTCCGTTCGGTATGTTTAATTGTGAAATATGGTATGTGAAAGTTGCAGCCATCAGACTAGTCCATTGAACCTTAAAACCTAATGGTTGGAACAATTTAGCAACATTATTTTGATTACCACCCATCATATTATCGTTCCCATTATTCAGAGAAACATCTTCCATTTGAGTCTCATCCTTTGGTTGTAATTGTACGTAAATGTCTCTGAAGACACCACCCTTAGCAGACCAAACATTGACCTTAATCATACTATTACAGTAATCATTCAATAACGTAATGATCGCATTGTAATCTGGGTACATATAACCATGTTGATTACTCATTAATGGTAATGGTTCGTCATTGATACCAACAATATAGTCAAAATATGACTGTAACTGTAACTGAAGTTCATCAACCCAAACAATACGTAAACCAGATACATTATTGCTGAAGGAACTCATATCTCCCATTGTATTTTGTTCATGTTGAGCCAACTGAGTAGCTAATAAATTAGGTGGGATACTTTGAAAAAAGGAATCTAATTGGGAACCATCTTGAGCTAACCCTTGAACACTTTGTTCGAATGTTTTTACCAAGTTTTTGGCAATTCTGAACATATTTACTCTGTTTTCTGCCCTAATATATTGCTACTTTATGATGTGGTTAACAGTAGAAAGGCCAAATGATATAAACTCAACTGTTTCTTGTAAGTTTCAACAGGTCTGTGTTCTTGATGTTGTGGAGTTCTTGTTCTTTGGAAATTTCCTGATCACTGGAGCTCGTTGTCCTTTGAAATAGTAGTGGCCGTGCAGAGCGACACTTTTTCAGAAGAGAACAGACAACTAACAACGTGAAGATCGATTCACTAGAATCGTCAAAAAGAGGTTATTTGAGTTGCTGCTGATTTAGATTTTAAAATTTATTATATTAGAATTGATATACATAAAAACTACGTAAAATTAAATGGTACAAAAATAAAAAATATAAGAATAAAAATAATGAATATTATTAGAAATGGAAACTGCATATCTTTGATTGCAGCACAATTGTCCCAGGTACGTCAGGTGCTATAAATATTGAACCAGCCAATATTGCTTTTAGTATAAAATGCTTTGATTGTCCGTTAATTTTTAACAGGTCGTCATAAAGAATAAAACATACAACCATTATTATTGTCTTTTTTAGGATATTAGCGTATTTTGTTGCTCTACATCTAATAATATTTTCTCTTTTGCCTTATTAGTTGTCTTTTAAGTGACTAAAATGTAGCTTCACATGTTCTTTGATTTGTTCTTTTGTCATATGGTGAACTTTAGCTAGATGTTTGCAGAAATGATCTTTTCTTGACGCACCTTTGTAGTCACGTCCAGTTGCTGTACAGAATTCACATGTATAGTCTCTTATCCCCGAATGCATAGATTTAACATGTCTTCTTACATGAGTCGGACTTTGACCGTATCTGAAACATACTGAACATCGGTACGGTTTAGGTTGTTTAGCATTAACCTTTTCACCTCTTTTGTTGATAATATTATGAGTGTATCTAACCCGCTCAGCTGACTGTTCTAATGTTTGATTTTCTGCAATTGATTGATTGGAAGGATTAATAACTATCTGTACACTATTTCGAAGATCTCTACTGGAACCAACGTTCTGTTCATTGTGTTCTCGAATTGGTTGTAGAAGAATGGAATTGGTTATGATATTGGGTAGCAGAATATCTTGCTCGTTTAATTGCAATGCCAGGTGGTAATTATCGTTGTATGTATTTGCATTTGAATTTTCTCTAATGGCAGAATTATTAGTTGGTAGAACTAAACCATTAACGGTTGTGTTCACATTTCCTGCTACAAGTTGGTTTTGAGCAGAAGTAGGTATAATTTGGTGCCATTCTTGTGATGGAGCTTCCTGTGTTTCTGGTACGACTATATTATTAGCTTGGAATGGATCAGCAAAATCAACCTGGCTGCATTCAGAGCCTTCTTTAATACCCTGATGTTCTGTCTCTACGACTTCACATTCATGAACGTTACTATAAAGAGTATTGTCATTTTCAACTTGTTTTCCATCTTTGGCAATTTCAGTTTCATCTGGAATAGATTCAAAGCTTCCTAGTACTTTATTTTGATTGCATTCATAGGCTTCATTTTGTTCCTGATCTTCGTTATTGTCATTGGAGAGAATATATTCAATTGCGTCCATGAAACTGTTTTCTTGGAAATTAATATCATCTGAGTCATCGTTGTTTGATTGAGTTTTCTGGTTTTGTTCTTGCACAGCAAGTGAACCAAAAGATTCATTGACTAATGAAAATTCAGTTGGAATAGTAGCATTTACAGTGGAAGCGTTTGGATTCCCTAAATTTTCTTCGATATCGTTTTCATTGATAAAATCAAAATTGAATTCAAATTGATCTAAATTTATATGTAACAGTTGATCTGTTTCAGGGTTTTGAAGTCTGTATTCACTTGGGGTCTCTATAATATCTGGGTGAAATGTATTAAATCCGTAACTTGACAAAGTCATATGTTGTTGTGACATATTGATAATTGATTTGATAAATTTGCTAGATAAAAATTCAAATGAGTTAAAATATTATTCGTTTGAACTTCTATTGTCTGTTAACGTTGTTGTTATTGGTTTATTATGATTAATAAAACAGCGATATTGATAAACAGAGAAAGAGGAATGTTCTTGGATAAAAATAAATTCAACTAAGAAGAAATATTGACTTTCTTTTATATCTCATATTTCTGATCTGATTTAAGTAAATAAAAGGGTATCCAAAGAGGTATCTTAAAAGGTATTACAGTTGAAACTGAATTTTCAGTTGCCATTCATGTGTTAAAGATATTAGTATCCTATAGGAAGTTGTTAAAAAGGTAACTATTATACTAATTTCTACCCATTTTGAGTTATACAATTGTTAGAGGGTCCTGATGATTAACATTGCATTATTTCATTGAAACAGATTTACCTGTTACCTGTTACATGTTTTGAAGTCTTGTAAAAATTAAAGTTTCTAGATGTATATTGATATGTCCTGCGTTTCCCTCCTCATTGTGTTCTATTGTTATTTTCTATATTTTATTTCAATTCATTTTTTAGATGGATTGTAAATCTGACTTAAAGAGATTTATGTACAATTAAAGAACAACGGATTGGTTACCTTTTGCAGTAGCTGCGAAAATTTGAAAGAAGCCTTAATCAGGAATTACCGATTGATGGTTGCTCATTATTTTTATTTTGAATTGGAAATTTGTGACGCCGTTTAAATTACGTCGGTTGCATCGATTTTCCCTTTTGGGAATACGGCGACATACAAGGTCGCAAATTGAAGTGCGACTGAAAATGACACAAAAATTAACAGAGCAACTATGAAATTTTACTTATAGAATCTTTAACGATATTCTTCAATGGTTATTCGATATTTTACTCGCTAGAGTTCACAGGAAATCGGAATGATTTTAGTCAGCTGACTGTAATATATCGCTGGGTAATGAATCTTACACACACGTTTCTTCAACAGTTAAACAAGGAACGAATATTTTAGTTTCTACCATTAAAAGAGGTAACATGTCATACCTTTTCATATATAAAATTGTTAAACAAAATATTGATTTAGTTTGAAACCAGGAATTCAATTTGCGATATTCTAGATATCACTGAAGTAAGAAACTACCTTAAAAACTACATCTGTTTCTTTTTTGAGTTACTAGACCGCGTTTTAAATACCGAAATCCAATATTATAACATTGAATTATTGTATCTGTTACTTTAATAACAAATACAAATATCTTATGTGTCAAAGAACAGTCTGGAAGATGTTAGTCCGTGACAATATATCATATTTGCCCACACCGACTGACATCCATTCTTGGGTGTTTTTTCTTGTAGCAAATGTTTTGCAGAATTCATAATATACATATATATTCTGCGTCATCAGCCACACGAATAAATTTTAGAAAGTGAAAGGTACAACAGAGACATAAGGTACAGTTGACACAGCTGCCTGAAACACTACTGTCTATATTGTTAACCGTATCAATCAAGCTGCATACATGCGCACCATCACTCTAACAACTATGTATTCCATGTGTATAATCAACTTAATATATCTTCTTATTTCGACCTCCAGTCCAGGACCCTAACATCACTCCACACGACAGCCGTGCAATACGTTAAACTGTTGCCGCTCAGCCGAGTATATCCTCGCAGAACGCACATTTTGCTGTAACGCAAAAGCAGTCTGCCCTCGTTTCTGCCCCCCACATTTAATTTCCGCATGCAGCAACGCAAACGGAAAAATCTGTGCGTGTCGCCGTGGGATGAACAAAGAATAATAAGATAGGCAATAGGGGGGCAACAACCGTTGGCAGGTACAGTGACGAACATTCTTATATAAGACGACACCATTCAAAAACACATGTTTTAAAGAAGAAGGTCAGTCTGTGTGATTACAACAACACATATAACACATATAACATATACAAGATGTCCTTTGACGATTTCCATAAGGCTAATGATGCTAAATTACTCGAAGAAGTAAGCCAAATTTGTTCAAGCTTTGAAGTTAATGCAGAACAATTAAAAGAGATGACTTCATATTTCATTCAACAGATGGAAATTGGTTTAGCTAATAATAACAATAATGAGGGTACAATTAATGGTAACAAAGCAGGTTTAGCAATGATTCCTTCTTATGTTACCTCTAAGCCAAATGGTACTGAAGAAGGTTTATTTATGGCTGCTGTATTAGGTGGTATGAATTTCAGAATTTGCTCAGTTCAATTAAATGGTGATCACACTTTTGATATCAAACAAGCTAAGACAAGAATTCCTGATTATTTAATGGAAGGTACAGATGCAACAAGTGATGATTTATTTGGTTTCTTAGCAAGAAGAACAAGTGCATTCATTAATAAATTTCATTCAGATATTATGAAACCTGATACTCCATTAAAATTAGGTTTCACTTTTTCATACCCTGTGGATCAAGAATCTTTGAATTCGGGTACTTTAATTAGATGGACTAAAGGGTTAAATATCCCAGATACTGTCGGTAAAGATGTTGTTCAATTGTATCAAGAACAATTAACCATCGTTGGTCTAAATATGGTTAATGTAGTCGCTTTAACTAATGATACTATCGGTACTTTCTTATCCTTATGTTACGCTCAAGGTATCACTTCAGAAGGTCAAGTCTCTGGTGAAATTAGTGAACCTGTTATTGGTTGTATCTTTGGTACAGGTACTAATGGTTGTTATATGGAAAAAATTGAAAATATTAAAAAATTACCTGACTATATTCGTGAAAGATTAATTCATGAGGGGAAAACTGAAATGTGTATCAATATTGAATGGGGTTCATTCGATAATGATAATTTAGTATTACCAACAACCAAATATGATATCGATATTGATAAAAAATACGCAAGAAATGGTGGCCAATTATTTGAAAAAAGAGTTTCAGGTATGTTCTTAGGTGAAATCTTAAGAAATGTCTTGGTCGATTTACATTCAAAGGGTTTAATCTTAACACAATTTAGAAAGCACGATCAATTACCACACAGATTAAAGACTCCATTCCAATTATCAAGTGAAGTATTAGCACGTATTGAAATTGACGATTCTTCAACTTTAAGAGAAACCGAATTATCTTTCTTACAATCATTAAGATTACCAACTACATTAGCTGAAAGAAAAGCTATTCAAAGTTTAGTTAGAGTAATCTCAAGAAGATCTGCTTATTTAGCATCTGTACCAATTTCTGCTATCTTAATTAAAACCAACGCATTAAATAAAAAGTACCATGGTGAGGTCACTGTAGGTTATGATGGTTCAATTATCGAATTATATCCAGGTTTTAAGTCAATGATGAGACAAGCTTTGGCAATGGGTCCAATTGGTCCAGAAGGTGAAAGAAAGACACATTTTGTTCATTCAAAGGATAGTGGTTCAGCCGGTGGTGCATTGTGCGCATTAGTAGCATAAATTCTGTAGTACATATATCGAACAATAATTATTTGAAAAGTAAATATAATATAACATAATATAATATAGTATAATTAAATACAATTTATTTTTTGTATTCCGAAAATTTATTTTCATCGGCTCTAAAATTTTTCAGTTAACCCATTTGGCGGCAACTAATAAAAATAATGCAACTTCCAATACATAGTTATACAACCATAAAAATTATTGATACTGATACGCTCCACATGTATATATGTCAAGTTTTCTGAATATTTCAAAGTTTATATCATCCATGCCTAAACGTTTTAATACAAAGAATCCGGTAAGTCATCAATTTCAAAGATCCTCTAACAATCAAACATTTAGAAAAAGAACATCATCAAATTATCCAAGAAACGATTACTCAAGAAGAATGGATAATAAACATGATTTATTACATGTTAGAGGATTACCAAAGGATATGCGTCATGGAATAGCAATGTATAAAGCATCGACTACTAAAATTGATAACAAATTGGCCAAATCAAATCAATCATGGATTAATAAATATGAACATTTTGCTAATTTAAATGAAATGAAATATGAACCTATAAAGCAAGTGAATAACTTAGTATCGATTTATTTAAAGCAGATCGAAAAATATTATAATACTTTACAGAAAGAAAGTAACGAAACTCTTGCGGTGAAAGTCGATGCATTAGAATCTAAATGGATTGAACAAATAGGTAGAATACCAGAGGTTAAGAATACTGAAGACAAGGATTCAATTCAATACAAGAAAGAATTAACAAGTGTTAAAAGATCTCATTGTCCAATCGTTTATTGTGCTCCAAAGACAGGTAATTTCAATTATTTAAGTAAATGTATTGATCTGCTTGCAACGAAAAGTACAATCCTATTCTCTTTTGATATCGAAGCATTTGAAAAAGATAATAACATAGTTACTGAGGTAGGTATATCTATTTTTGATCCTCGTGAAAACATTACAGGCATGGTTCCAATAACAAGAAATTTTCATATCATTGTCTCTGAAGCATTGTCATTACGTAACAAAAGATGGGTATGTGATATGAAAGAATGTTATCTACTAGGACAAAGTGTTGTATTATCTTTGAATGAAACTGTAGAATTTGTTCAATCGTTAATCAATTATTATATGGTAGAGACTCCCGATGCTACTTCAAAATCGTGGAATCGTGCATATGTAGGCCATAATATTGATGGTGATATTAGTTGGTTACAAAAAATTGGTGTTCAAATTCCATTTGCTAATAAATTAAATAGAACTTTGATAGATGACCCTAAACAGACTGTTAAGGTACCCTATGTTCTGGATACAATGAAACTTTATAATTTTTGTTATGGTTCCAATGGTTGTAGTCTTGGTAAAATTTTAAGATTGTTTGGTTTAACTCATGCGTTTTTACATAATGCAGGTAACGATGCTCATTATACATTAAAATTATTAATGCATATGTGTGATATAAATTTTAGGAAACAATTTGGTCTCGATGATTTGGATAAATTTCAAAGAAAAGCACAAGAATTATTAGATCGGAGTAAAATTGAACCTAAAATTTTACCAATATCATATAGTATTACAATGAATAATATTGACAAACCAAATAAACCAAAGAAGGATTTGGTCCCACAAACGGAGTTTGGTGGATCAAAATGGTTCCCAGATGCGACTGAGGCATTTGAAAGTACTATTGAATACACAGGTAAGAAATTATTTTAAATAAAACATCAACAACATATTTATATAAAAGCGTACATCATAATCATATTTAAATTCTAACGACTTTCTCTAATTTAGCCTTCAATTGACCAGACATGTATAATTTTTGTAAATCACTGTTACCACCAATAAATTCCTGTCCGATATAAATATTTGGTACTGTTCTTTGGCCATTAATTTGTTTTAAAGCAGTTTGAATCTGTTCACCATCTTCCATCTTATCTAACTCTAAAACTAATGCATCTGCAACTGGAACACCCATGGTGTCAAATAAAGTTTGTAAAGTAGCTTTACAGTATGGACAGTAACTCTTTGCAGCGATGAAAACAGGATTATCATCGATCATTTTTTGAACTTGATCGACGACTTCTTGTGAGACAGTTTGCGGCTTTGGATTTGCATTGACTAACAAAACGATAACAAGCAAACCAAGTAAAATACCAGTAAGTAAATTCATTCTAAAATGTATTAATGTCCTTTTGATGACTTTAGCTTACACGAAACATGTTACTTACTAAATTCTATACCTCTCTTCTTCTATAGTACTTATCAAAAGTGTCACCTTATTTTCCGAGGGATGCGATGCTTAGTAAGGTGTGACAACCCTACGCGGCCCTATTTTCTACCGAAATATATTTTCAAGGCAGATTGGTAAAAGAACCAACAACTTAAAGGAAGATGTAATACTTCAATAATATCGAACAAGGAACTTAACTCCCTTACTGACCCATATAACAAGAATTCCATAATATCATGAGCTCAAAATATCCTACTACCATGAGTTGTATGGATGCATTCAACAGACTTACGTCATGCTATTCATTAGGTGGACAATTTAGAAGTTATTATCGCACAGGTCAGTTAAATAATTGTGATAAACAATTAAATAAGTTAAAATTTTGTATATTTAATGGTAAGGATCCAATTGCTATACAAAAATGGTATCAACTAGAAGCTGAAAAGAATAAACAATTAGTTGGCAGCACTGATTTAATCTGGGAAGAACGTTCATAAACACCAAAACTTCCCGTGTATATAATATAATTTTAATAAATATTCTTTAACTTAATTTAAAATGCATTCATTTCTGTTTTGTTTTTTTATTTTTCTCGAAAAATATTATATATATGATTTAATTTATAATGTTATATATATGCAGTATGTGTGAATATGTAAATATGTTTAAAATATGGGATCATTTAAACTATGCAGAATTAATGTAATGTCGTTAAAATCGTAGTTGGTAGTTTGATTGATCTTAAAAAAAGAAATCAACTGCTCTTTTCCAGAAAGGACCATTCTTTAATTTTTCTTTCAATTCTTCTTCTTCTTGTCTTAATAAGTCACCATCGAAAATTTTTCTATGAGTAACTAAATCAATCTTATCGGCTCTAATAAACAATGACCAATCACGTTTCCAAACCTTGTAACCGAAATAGAAAGCAATTAAAATTGGCATTGCTAAATAATTTTCGAAAAATGCTTGTGCATCTAATTTACCTTCACCGATAGGAGCAATAGCAACCCAAAATTGGGCAATTAAAGCAAGAATCATCATTGTAGCAGCGTAGGCAGAACCCCAAACACCAACTTGTGATTTATAACCTAATTCATCAGTAGATCTACCTTGAACAACTAAGGCTCTTCTAAATCTTAAATGAGAGAAGCAGATAGTGATCCAAGTGAATAATTGGGATAAACCTGAGATGGCTAATAACCAAGTAAAGACTTGTTCTTCCTTTGGAGATGATGCACAGAAGGCAATGACACCAAATAGAGCAGAACAAATCATGGCAATAGCTGGTCTACCTTCTCTATCTAGGTATAAGAAAATCTTTGGAGCGTAACCTTGGCCAGCTAAACTATGTAATAAACGAGATGAAGAATAGAAAGCGGAATTAGCGACTGATAAAACGGATAATAAAATGACTGCATTAATGAAATGTGGGACAACGCGAACACCATGAGATGCAATAGCAATAACGTATGGTGAAGCTTTAGTAGCAGAACTACCAGAACCCATTAACTGTGGTGAATCGTAAGGAACTAAGAAACCGACTAAAGTAATTGAAGTTAAGAAAATGAAAACAATTCTATAAATCATTGTCTTTGCAGCTCTTGGAATAGCCTTTCTTGGATTAGATTGTTCAGCGGCAGTAATTGAAATAAACTCCGAGGCACCCATCGCAAAAGCGGCTCTAACGAAAACTGCCATAACACCTTTAAATCTATCAATTGCATGATCACCATTGAATGCACCAGGTTCATGCCAGTATTTAGCACCAATATAACCATCGTTACCTGCCTTACCACAAATTGTGATAATACCTAAAATGAAGAAACCTGTAATCATTAAAACTTTACATGAATTAAAGAAAAATTCTGCCTCTGCGTAACCTTGAGCCCCAAAGATATTAATAACAATGATAAGAACGTAGAAAATAACAACGAACACATCAGGATCGACTTTAGTGGTCCAATATTTAATTGTCATTGAAGCGGTAACTAATTCTAAAGGAGTAACACAAAGCCATTGTAAACAATAGACCCAAGCGACAGAGAAACCTAAAGCTGGATCGACTAGGAAACTTGGGTAAGCGTTAAAATTACCAGGTAATTTAGAGTAACAAACAGCTAATTCACCACATGCTTGAATAATACAATATAGACATGAACCCATAATAGCGTAACCAATGACTAAACCTGCTGGACCAGCATTTCTCAATGCGGTAGCGTTACCAACTAATAAACCTGTACCGATACCTGTACCTAAAGACATCATCAGGACATGACGAGGTTTAATAGTTGATTTTAATTTACCTTCACCATCATCTATATTACCTTCTGCGTCAGGATCCTCAAGATCAGTGACAGTATGTTCTGGTCTCTTAAAGGAGTCAATGAATCTTCTTAAATGTGGTTGAGTAATATGAAATTTGCTATTTTTATTTGATGGATCATCTGAATTATCATTTGATGAAGAATCTATTGAATGATTATCTTCTAATGGTGATAATTTTTCTTTATCATTAAAATATTCAATAACATTATCTGTTTCAATTTCCTCGATTGTATTACTTGAACCAATATTTTTTTTATTACTATTAATGGAATCCATTATGAAACTAAAAGTCACTAAGATTCGTGTTTACTTATTTAAAAACTCAAATAAGAAAAAAATCAAATAAATTAAGGATTATATTGTCTTATATACTTTATATAAGAATATATAATATTGGGAAAGTCACCCAATTATATATGGATAAGTAAGAATAAGACTTGTTTTTTACCCATCGAGTTTAATAATTACTGTCACACAATTTTTTTATGAGAATACTGGCATTTGGAAAGGTAAATATAGTCCGATACATTAATTACGTAGACGATGGAATTTTAATAATGATCATGAAATCAAAACAAAAAGAACAAAGGATTAAAGATAAGAAAAGAATTGAAAGGGGATTATTTTACCATATTACGTATAAAATGAAGATCATTGCTAGTTAATTATGGTAATTATTGATTAACTAACCACAAAATTGTATCCGTTCATCAAATTTTCACAAATATAATGTCATTTTATGAGGCACCAACAAATATAAATTAGGCAATAGGCTTCGTTAAAAAAGCAACTTCTGGGTTTTGTTTTGGCGCAGATCACTTTTGTCGCATTCTTTTTCTGTTTTTTTTATGGCCGTCTGGAAAAAAGAAACGAATGATCTGTGCGGGGTCTTGTCTGCCCTGCTACAATTTAAGAGGAGTGGCTGTTGCCCCCTTTGCTTCTGCTCAGCACAGACAAATGTACAGCACCCTTCTAGGGGCCCCGGAGAATCGAAGGTGGCTCACGCTGCACGGCATCTCTATCTGCGGAATAGAAGTGCGACACCGAATAAAACACACAGAGAAAGGGACCAACTGTCATGGACTACGGCTCTGCTTCTTTGCGATGGAACTGGGGGGCGAACTCTACTGTTTTCCGTGTTTTCGGTGAAGTATCATGATTATTTTGTTTCAGGGTGTGTCGGGAAGAGGTGGAGTTGTATATCCCTCAAAGGGGGTATACAACCGTGCGGTGAGATTATATCTCCACCGATCCCAAAAGATATATGGGTTTATTTGACAGGGTAACAGTTTGAGGAACATGAAAAGCATAAAAATATTTTCCCTTATTCAATATCATATGTCACGGAACATGTCGCTCTCTACGAATACCCGAAAATCACGTAAAATTTAAATTATTGTTAAATTTCCCGCCAAAATTAACAGCGAGATGTTCGTGTCTCGTTTCATTAAACAACGTTTGCCCTTTTTGCCTCTTCATTCTCCGGTGGGAAAAAGAAGAAAAAAAATAACAAGGAACGTTTAACTTCCCATTTAAAGGTTCTAGACTTTCAATAATAGATATATATAGACATATATAAAGACACCGTTTACTAGGTTGTAACACACATAACTTCATACGTTCAAGTATCCTAAAACCAAAGTACATATATATAACACACACAACCTTTACAATGAGTGATATTCCAGAAAATACTGACACTGCTACTCCAGACGTTAAACCAGATGTCAAAGCTGATGTTAAGACTGAAACCCATTTAAATTTAAAGGTTTCTGATGGTTCTTCAGAAATTTTCTTCAAGATTAAACGTACTACTCCATTAAGAAGATTAATGGAAGCTTTTGCTAAGAGACAAGGTAAAGAAATGGATTCATTACGTTTCTTATATGATGGTATTAGAATTCAAGCTGATCAAACTCCTGATGACTTAGATATGGAAGATAATGATATTATTGAAGCTCATAGGGAACAAATCGGTGGTAGCCACATGTAAAATAATCTATAAAGTATACATATATCTATATAATAATTCAATATTAAAGTCTACTTTTAATAGTTTTAAATGGTAATTCGTTAATTACCGCTTTGGGAAATTTTAATATTGGAAATTTATCCTCTTTTCGTTATAATTTTTCGCGTCATCGCGTTTTTTCGTCTTTTTTTTCTTTGTTCGACGATCGTTTTTGAATGAACAACCGTAAGACATCGTTTGACATTTCCGTAAATGTTTATATTGTCGAATCTCTGTGTTTGTATATAAACAATCCTCATCTGTTTTTTTATCTTTTATTTTTATCTGTTGTTTAACTCACCAAAGGAAGAGTTCAGTAATCACAAACACATTAAGCGCTATAATTATGATTGCTAACAGTGTACCTTCAATTAAAGGTGATCAAATTGGTCCATGGAAACTTGGTGAAACTTTAGGTTTAGGTTCAACAGGTAAAGTTCATCTGGCTTACAATAAGACAACAAATCAACATGCGGCCATTAAAATAATATCTAAAACTGTATTTAACAACGCAACTTCAACAATTCAAAATTCAAGTGCAATTGCTACATCATCAACTGGTCAACATACACCTGATGAATTGCCATATGGTATCGAACGTGAAATCATCATTATGAAATTATTAAATCATCCAAACGTATTACGATTATATGACGTTTGGGAAACTAATGCAAATTTATATATGGTTTTAGAATATGCAGAAAAGGGTGAACTATTTAATTTATTAGTTGAAAGAGGCCCATTACCAGAAAATGAAGCAATTAGTTTCTTTAGACAAATCATCATTGGTATATCATATTGTCATGCTCTTGGGATCGTTCATAGGGATTTGAAACCTGAAAATTTATTATTAGACCATAAATATAATATTAAAATTGCAGATTTTGGTATGGCTGCTTTAGAGACTGAGGATAAATTATTGGAGACCTCATGTGGGTCTCCTCATTATGCTGCACCAGAAATTGTATCAGGTATACCTTATCATGGTTTCGCTAGTGATATTTGGTCATGTGGTATCATTTTATTTGCTTTACTAACTGGTAGATTGCCATTCGATGAAGATGATGGAAATATTAGAAATTTATTATTAAAGGTGCAAGCTGGTCAATTTGAATTACCTGATGATGATGAATGTTCAAAAGAGGCTCAAGATTTAATCTCTAAAATTTTAGTAGTAGATCCAACGAAAAGGATTAAAGCAAGAGATATTTTAAAACATCCACTTTTACAAAAATATCCAAGCATTAAGGATTCGAAAAGTATAAGAAATTTACCCCGTGAGGATACTTATTTAAATCCATTAGTTGACAACAGCGGTAACACAATAATAGATCAATCAATTTTACAAAACTTAGTCGTGTTATGGCATGGCAGAGATCCTCAACAGATAACTAAAAAATTAAGAGAAAATGGTGCTAATGCAGAGAAAACATTATATGCTTTATTGAGTCGTTTTAAAAGAGATACTGAACAAGAAATTATTAAAAATGAACATTTAAAGAAAAGACAATCAATTACAAATAATCATAGTCCAAAAAAATTACATTCAAATAACGTTGTAACACCAAATAAGAAAAATAGAATTTCAATGATCAGTGTTGCATCCTCACATAAGAGACCTGTCTCATACAATAGGTTATCGTCTGTGGTACATAATACACCAACTGGATCAAATCATTCTTCGACACCAAGAACAAATTCTGCTAAGAGACTTTCAATGAATAAAAGAATATCTATGATCTCAAATTCAAATGTACAAAGCGCGATGGAATCCTCTCCAACTCCAGCAACGAGAAATAAGAGAACATCAGTGATTATGGATTCAAGCCGTACAAATAATAGATTATCAAGAAATTTATCAAGATCGAACAAAAGGCTCTCATTCAAACCAAATATGAAACGAGGTTCAATAACAACAAAATTAATTTCAACGTATGCAAAATTAGCCGAAGATGATG
>JAXQGP010000183.1:0-38642 GCA_037040125.1 Kazachstania sp. M6911
ATATGCATTTAGACAAGTTTATACCTCAGGTCTGAACTAATGAAAATGTTACTCTGTTGGGTCGGAGGCAGCTCTCTCACTAAGCGAGCGAACTGATTATATTGAGTTTCTACTATAGAACAGAAATTTTTCAGTTAACAACTACCTGCAATACATAAAGCAAACTATGTATCAAAGAAGAGCTATTCTGTTTGCATTGTGGAATGTATATTTAACTACATGAAAGCTGTTATATGTGATTTCGAAATTATATCCCTAGGTGCCTACTTTATATGTGGCGAATCACAAAACAATTATATTACTACCCTTTCATCATAATGAATAATCTGTAGGGCTATATTTCTTTCTATTTCTTTGATTAGATATTATTAACCTCTTATATATATGTTTCTTCTAACTTCTCAAATCATATTAAGTACATATTAGTATCGATCTACCTAAGGGTCTTCAGTTAGATAACTAAATGACTAAAAAAATATTGTTCAGATATTTTTTTATCTTGTTTTCAACATCAGTTAGATGAACTAAGAGGACATAAAATAGAGAAGAAAGCTCGAATAAACTGTTACATGTACCTCCATAATGAATGACTCACCACATGATAAAGTGTTTTACCATCAAAAATCGTCTGTAAAGATTGGTGAAATTGAAAGATACGTTGTTACATATAATCCCACTAAGAAACAAGATGGTAAATCAACTGGTTCAGGGTCGTTATCTATGATGCAAACATTGAATCAATCCATCTTTTTACAGATCAGGAATGTTTCAAAGTCGATATACAGTGCCAATTATATCATGGGTCCATTTGATCTATATTGTGATGTTAGAACTCAAGATTATTGTGATACTAAACGTGTTATCGTTAGTGTTGAGAAACCTAAATATAAGAGTCAATTGTCACCACAGAAGAAATTTGTAGTGGAATTATCGATGCGTCAATTACATGACCAATATGTATGGGTAGTAGATGTAATTAGTGGGATAATTTTCTCAACTGAGAATCATACTTCATATGAATTGACAATTGGTGTAACAAAGGATGCTTTGAAATGTAAAGGATACAGAGACATATCATTAAACTCATCATGGTTCGAAGTAAAAAAACTTAGCACAACGGACATATGGGAAATTCCTCATATTAGATCTAATTGTGATAAACCAAAACATTTAGTACTGTTAACCCATGGTTTACATTCCAATACAACAGTGGATATGTTATATATGAAGGAAGAAATTGAGAGACAACAGTCACAAATACTCGAAGAAGAGCTAATGGTAACAGGCTTTACAGAAAACGTTTGCGAAACGGAGAAAGGTATCAAGTATCTCGGTACAAGATTGGCAGAATATATTATCGACCTATTAAAAAGTCACAATATAAAGAGAATTTCCTTCATTGGACATTCATTGGGTGGATTAGTTCAATCGTTCGCTATCGTGTATGTATCAGTGAACGAACCAGAATTATTTAATAAATTAACCCTCCAGAATTTTGTAACTTTAGCTTCACCATTGTTAGGCTTAGCAGCACATAATCCAAAATATGTTAAATATTCATTATCTCATGGTGTTATGGGACAAACTGGTAAAGATTTAGGACTACATAGAAGTAAAACTAATGACAATATACCTTTACTATATCTGTTATCTGGTAAACCATTCCAGACAATCATAAAAAGGTTTAAGAGAAGAACAATATACGCTAATTGTGAAAATGATGGTATAGTTCCATTATATACCTCTTCATTACTGTACTTAGAATACAAACAAATAATGAATAGCTTACAAGCGTTCAAGGAGAAGAAACATGCCAAAAAGAAAGTTTCATCAGCATCACTATTTACATCAGTATCATCGATGGTGATACAACCGACACCGGCTTCAGAATTCATTGATGCCCCAAATTTGAGTAAGAATCCAATTTTACACGATAAAGTGTACACACAAGGTGATTGTGAAAAATTGAAGAAACGGTATGCCGATTCTTTCTTAAAGCATTATCTGAAACATAAAGCGAAAGGTCATGATGATAGTTATCAAGGTTTAATTGCAGACCGATTTCAAATGGGAACTACCTGGAGAAAAATTATTGTTACTTTACCACCAGATTCTCATAACAATATTATAGTTAGACGTAGGTTCACTAATGCACATGGATGGCCAATAGTACAACATCTGGTACAGACTCACTTTGGAGACTCCGATAAAACTGATGTTGCAGATACCGTTGAAGAACAATCCTTGGATGTAGAGGCTAAGGAATTAGATATTTCATGGTTGAATAAAGTTGACAAGACATCGACAGGTATTTTGTCGAGTACGTCAAGATTACTAGATAGAAAATGGCACAAACGGAAGTCTGTTACAGCTGAGCCTGCAATAGCTGAGAAGGGGAGTGATGATCCTGATGAAGGTACTGAAGAAAGTGGAGGTGAAACTGAACCAGAAACTGAATCAGAGGAAGAAGAGGAAGTATCTCAAGTTCCTCATTCAGAGAGTGAGGTAAGCAGCAATGTTGTCACTGAAGAGGTATCTCCGGATCATATTTCTTCGGAAACTAATTCGGACTATAAATAGTCTAATGTGATACTACACTCTTCAGATGTACATACGCATATATACAACGCACAGCAACCGTACTTATACACATCTTGACGGTCTCGTCGCCAGTATCCCCACCACGCTCTTGTTCTCATTGCATATTGAACACCACAGAACAGACAAACAAACGTCCTTTAAGTCCCGCGCTTTCCCAGAAAATTTCCCAGCTGCATCAACAGCGGGGTTTCATCAAACAATACAATTAAGAGCAGAAAAATACGTTCCCTTATTTATTGTTTTATTATATAAGAGGGGGGATGGTTGAATTTGTTTCAGTTGCCTTGTTTTATTATTTCGTGTCCTTTCTAATGTATTAGAAGTAGTTTGGTAATTAAAATTTTAACGGTTATTAGAGTAATACCGAACAGAATCAAAGGAACGAACTAATATCACACAAATTTATCATGTCTGCAGAAGGTGTCAAAAGGCCAATTCAGATCGAGGAATTCAAAGTAGCAATTAGGGAGTCTTCAGATGGAGAATTGCAACGTGTCAAGAATGAGATTCAAAATAATATTAAACATTTAGAGAAACCAAATAGAAGCTTACGTGCATATATCGATAAGATTGAAGGTAAAGCAATTAAGGATCAGGTAATAGATGAAATCGAGGAACTAGACAATATTGACGCCAATGATCTTGAATTGTTTAAGGATTCCTTACAAGAAAATGAAATTATTTTGAAGAATAACAGAGAAAGAATTGAAGCCCTAGAACAAGAACATATATATAGAACATCTGGATCTCATGGAACTGCTACAGCCACACAATCAAATGACGTACAAAATCATACTTTGAATAATGCAGAACCTACCTCTGTTTACTTATAATTTTTTGCTATTATTGCTAAACTCACTACATTATTTTAACGTTTCCGTGCTTAACCGCTTCTGATATGCATCATTTTAACAACAATACAAATTATACCTTATTGTAAGTCTTATTTACTAATATTTATAATTTTACATATGCTGTATAGTGTACGAGTGGACAATGACAGCAGTAGCTGTTTGAATATTCATTGATCTAATAACACCAAATTGTTGAATCTCTAAACATAAATCTAATTCACTTAATAGATCACCTGGAATACCATGTGCTTCTGTACCTAATAGGATCAGTGACTTCTTTGGGAATTTATATTCATCGTCTAACTTGACAGATTTATCGGTTTGTTCTAACCCAATCAGAGTATAACCTTCTTTCTTCTTCTCCTTCATAAATTGGGCAATGCCATCGACAGGTACTTCTTCCATTGGCATCCATTTATCAGCTGTAACAGCAACATTCTTGAATTGTGGATGACTCTTAACTCTAATATCTTGGACGGTCAACAAACCAACTCCCAAAACATCACATAATCTACAGATACCACCTAAATTTGGCGGCTTATCAACCAATGATGATACCACAATTAAGTCGGATCTATTAACAGATTCATTAGATTTCTTATTATCTAAATCAAGAACAGTTTCCCATGCACCACTCTTAGTTTGTAATGGTGATGGACCATCGACGGAACTTTCAAATTCATTTTTAGAGCCCTTTGAACCCTTAATTGTTCTTCTGCCTAACCAACTGGATTCCTCATCTTCACCAATTGTAACATTAACGGGTATTTCAATCAAATATCTTTCAAATTCATTCTTTGAGATATATACGGTATCATGATCTGTAGTCTTCTTCAGGATACCACCAAATATATTGGTTAAACTCAAATCATATAAATCCCAAATATTTGCATCCCCTGCTCTAAATTGGGGAACAATTTGTGTCTTCTTAGCATTATTATACAGATTTTCAAAAATTGCACCTAGCTCAGCATTGTCCTTTAATCTATCCTTAAACGTCGGCCAGAATGACAACATTAAGGAATTGGAGAAATGTCTAACTAACGGTTTGTTTGATGAGGCATTTGGTATTAATGCACACATAAATTTATTTAATAACGTATCGGTATTTTTGAATTTTCCATCTTCGTTCATTGCCTTCAAACTCATATAAAGAATCTTTTCTGCACTAACAACTGTGATTGGTTGCGAATGATCGTTCAATAATTCTAACAGATAAGAAGTTTGGTCTTCGGCTATTTCTTTCTTTTCACACGCTACAAATATTAAAGCAATGAGCCATTCTTTGTAACTTCTTACCAATGGAGATGCTTCACTCTTGATACTCTTGAATATGCAATCGCGAACATCAGCTCCTATGCTCTTGTCTTCTATTAGTGACATTGACAATAATGACAACTGACATAGTAGTAATCTCTCCAATTCTTCTGGTCCATCAATTCTCTTTAATGCCTCTAATGCGTTAGTTTTAAACATTATATATTTAATCAATTCTCCTCTAAATATGTCATTAAAGTTGAAAATGGCATTTATAATGGAAGTTCTTGCAGTAAATTCTGGTGTACCATATATTTGTTTATATAATGGTATTTTCTCTTCAGACTCATTTTTCAATTTGGTATCATATAGCTTTGCAATTACTGGTTTTAATCGAAATATATTATCCGGCATTTGTGGTTGTTTAAAAACAGAGGTAATAACCTCAATTAGGAATCCGTAATTACTGCCAGTGGTATGAACAATCAACTTGGAGAAGTTATATAATTGATTGCTTAATAGTGGTAGAAATCCTCTTCTTGTGTAACTTAATGTACTAATAACAGTACCAAACTTGCATAACGAGTCTCTTATTTCTCTGGCAAGGTCGTCAGTGTGTGTCGTAGCATATATTAGGAATCTTGAATCAAAAAGTGTTTCTATTACAATTAAATGTAGTGATCTTTCTTTTAATACTAGCCTCTCGGAATTCAGATCTTCCCAAATTGTCTTAACCACGCTAAATAAGCTACCCAATAGTTTCATTTGAATCTTTTCATCCGTAAACGAATTAAAAATATTCTTCAAGATATAAGAAACAATTTCAGTTGCAACTAGGTTACCATTAAAATAACCGTTATCATTTTTAACAGATCTCTGTACGATTGATAGAACTTCTTGGATTGTGTTGCTATCTTTAACTGATAATGTTTCCAATGCAGTTTTCAGTACATTTAAATAAGACGCATATGCTTTATCTATCACAGCATATGAAATCTCACGTCCTTCATTTTTATAGTATTCTACAATTTCCCCGTAAACAGGGATGTAATTGTTAATAGTACTATTTTGGGTATCATTATTGATTCTTAAATGACAGGATATTATCTTGTTAGCGTATTGACGATATATACCCCATGATTTGGTATTAGGAGAGATTTTCTCAAGCATTTCATATAATACAATTATTTTATCTTTGTCATTCTGAATAGAATCGATTAATGCTAGTTCGCGGGTACTATCAGGATTCTGTAATAATGATACGATACGCTCGAATATGATGTCCTTGAAATCAGTCATTTCGCATAGATCAGAATCAGAGATAATAATTAAAAATTCGTTAGTTATATCTTGAGGTTTCTTCTCGAATAATAGATACATTAGAATAGCATGGTTTTCAAATTTTCCCACAGAGGCAGTATCAAAATTTCCATTGGCAAACTCCTTTAATTGTTTGAACATCTTTGAAAAATATCTAAAGTCATAATTAACACAGAATAGATGTGTCTTTAGAGCTTCTAACCATTCTTTTAGAAGGACAGTATTTTCAACATATAATAACATCTTTAAATAAATGGTTTGTAAAGACATTTCAAAAATTTCTTCTTCACATTCAAATTCGAACAATTTACGTAATTGAGATAAATTTTGGGAGGATAATTTGTTCAATTTTGTAGCTTCTAAATATTTCAATATACCATACGACACATATATTCTTGACGGATCAAATGATGTTCCTTCTTTAATCAATAATTCCATTATACTGGTGATTATGTCGGCTCTGTTGTCCGACGTTAATAGTAATTGGGATACGAAATCCGACACTAAATCACCATACGAGCAATCATCTTGACCAACGTTGTAGAATTGAGCCTGCATAGCAGCTGGTAAGATTGTATCCCGTAAAATTTCTAGGTTTGTGCTGAATGACACAATATTTTCTACTTGAAATACTAATGAGAGGACATATTTTCTTACACTTTCCATTGATGCATGTAAACCTGTGGAGAAAAGGATGAGGTTCCAGCTGTTTTCAATATTATCATCCTTGAATAGGTTTAAGATATCTTGTCTAGCAGCTTGAATTTGATTGATTGATGTATCTAAGGCGACAATTTCATACAAAGTGGTAAATTTTTTCCAGGATTCGACAAATGCCCTGTTAGAGGTAGGATTCCAAGAAAAAAATTTAGTTTTGAATGTTTCAGAGATTTCATTTAATCTCTGGATAGTTAATTTTAAGATGGATAAACCTAATTTTCTGTTTTCATGAACTTTATGATTCAATGCTAATTGAATTTGGAACCAATATTCATCCTTTTTAATAAATTTCAATAATTCTGTAGACAAGTCCTTTTCAACAGTTAAATATCTCAATTGGAAGCATAACACATTACGTTCCTTCCATTCATATATCCCGATAGTATCGTAAATATATTGAATAGATGTCCAAGTAATTCTATCAAATTCTGGATCTAAAGTTGAGTGTTTGACTATGTTAGGATATATCCATCTCATTAATTTACCACTTTCTACTGCAATTGATTCAATATTGCTACCTTGAAGATGTAATAGCAATTCTTCTAAATCTTTATCGGACAGAGAGGAGATTTCACAAGCTGTCAAAAATAATCTTTCTAAAAAAGTTAGCAAAATGACAATTTCTTCATCTGTAGTTGATTTCGATTCATCATCAGGAGTGTTAATGACACGTTTAACAAAATGTATGACAATTGTATCATAGTATTTCTCATTAAATAGTCTGTGGTTATTACTTGTGATATATTCAACTATTGTTCTCTTGATTTGGGAAAATAATGACTGGTAAACACCTGGGATTTTATGAACCAAAGAAATTAAGGTTTTCATGAGGTTAGTATCAAAGATATTCGCAATTGTATTATCTTCATCTAAACCATTTTCAAGACCATCAAAACCCTGCTGTAATTGATTCATCACTTCATCATAGATAGCACTTATGACCATAGGTTTTTCTGACAAGTCGACATTTGTAAAAGAAATGATTTCATTTGCTTCTTCGTATTGTTTCGATTGAATAAGTTCATTGACAAGTTCCAATTGCTGGTCTGCCGTCAAGAATTTCGATATCAAAATACCCTTCGAGGACATCCTTAAACTCGTATCTCTTGAAACACTGTATGCCACACCTAAATAATTAAGTAGCTACAGGTCTACGTAATTCTTATTTTAAAACAGTTATAGCGTTATGTTATATTACATCGGGTCCCATCGTAGTCAATCTCATTCTCATTGTGAAGGTCATCGCAACAGAAGTCTGCTTGCGACGCTCAAATGAAAAAAATTTGTCTATGCACGTGAACTAGGGTTTTGAAATTTAACTCCACCCTTTACTTGCAACCCTAAGAGTTTCTGCTGCACTAATTGAAACATTTGTACGGTTATTTCTCTACGTACGTAGCTGATGATTTCAGTGAGACTCGCTATTTCATTATTCAAGCAAAAGAAAGTATAACGTTTAAACATATCAGGAAACATGAATGGTATACAAGCAGATAAAACTATTCAAGGGTTAGTTTGTGTAGACTATAATTGTATGCAGAAATATATCGAGAATATTACTACATACATTGATAGCCACATATATAATATACTACTATTCAATTCATAATAGTTCTGTGAAGGCACGCAATCATAAAACATAGTAATGGCAAGAAATAGAAATAGAAAAGGTAAAAAAACAGGAAATCAGGGTGACAGTACTGTAATTTTAAGTGATGAAGTTAGCTCACAGAAGCAATTATCTCCAGAAACAGTTATAAAATCCTCTGAAAATAGTCCTGATCAATTGATGGAATCTAAGGAAACGCCAGAAAATAAGGATGATACAGATCATTTACAAAACAAAGATAATGTGAAGAATGATATAGAAGTTAATGAAGATGATACAAATATAAAAGAATCTCAACTGATAGGAGATGATGCTAGTCTCGTAGAGGCAAGAATGGTACACACAGCAATCATCGAAAAGGATAATCCATTTATCGATGCTGAGACTGACACCAAGAATGGGTTAAATAATGAACATGAGAAAGTCGAGACAGTTGAAAACCCAGTTACAGTGACACAAAAAAGTCAAAGTATTTTGAATCCTAATACTCTATATGAGAATGACAATGATGATGAACTTATCTTGCCTGAAATAAAGCAACCCTTAAAAGATAGTGAGAACAAAAATTGTACAGCTCATACTGCTCAGTTATCTAATACAAATAACATCAAAATTAACACAGTACTGCCTCGAAATAATAAGACAGTGAGTCAAAATATCCAGATCCTAGAGGCAAACAAAGTATCAGAGGGACAAGGTAGAGCATATGTTGCCTACACTATTAAATATGGTGAACATATTGTGAGAAGAAGGTACAGCGATTTCGAATCTCTCAAAAATATCCTTGGAAGATTATTCCCTACTAGTTTGATCCCACCGATTCCTAAAAAAGAAACTATCAAAACTTATGGTAAAGCAATCACGGGAAACACGAATGATTTTTCCTTACCTACAGATGATATGGATTTGATTGATCTTTCTTCATCTGTGATAAATGAAAACATCCCAAGTACGGATGCAAAATTGATACGACATAGAATAAGAATGTTAACATTATTCCTAGAAAAGGTTCTACGGAATGAGGAAATTAATAAGACGTCAATTATAACGGATTTCTTAGAACCAAATAATGCAAATTGGAATGAATTTGTTGCAAGTTCCCCTACATTTTCGTCTCTACCTAAAAATATCTTAAATTGTAATCCATTAGATCCAACAAATACTTCTAGATTATATGTCTCCTTACCGGTTCCATCCTCCTCACAGTTAATTATACCAAAAGAAGTTAGGTCTGTCGCGACAACTCCAAAGAGGGCTAAAGAGAAATTTGATTTAATTGATCAAGAATACAGATTATACGAAAATATACTTTCAAGTGGTATATATAAACATAATAAGAGGGCCACAAAGGCTCTGTATGATTTGAAATCTGACTATAATGAGATTAAGGATGTTACTGCATCATTTGTGAAAAATTCACAGAGAGATATTGGGATCCAAGAACAATTAGTTCATATTAGTGATTTATATTCAGATAGTGGTGTACTATTAGAACAATTGGTTAGTCGGTTACACTATAATGTCAATGAGCCGCTAAGTGAAACAGTAGGAATGGCTGGCTCGGCTAGGGAACTGATCAAATTTAGAAGATTGAAGTATGTTCAAAATGATATGATTAAGAAATCTCTGAATAGTAAACAGAAGCAATTAGCAAAATTAACTGCTCATCATAGCCGATTCAATCACATGGATGAGGCAATTGATGAAGCTGTGACAAATAGTCAACAGATATCTTTACAGAGACCAAGTACTGAGCCTAATAGTTATAGTGGAAGATTGTTTAGTAAATTCAATAAAATTGCTACTATGGTTAAAGATACTGTTTCATATCAGGAGATGGATCCTAAAATACAGGCTAAAGAATTAAAGAAAGAAATAGAACAATTGCAAAAATTTTACAATGTGACGGAGCCTGATTTGAGGAAAATAACTGAGATTATTCAGAATCATGAATTGCCGATATTTGAACGCGATAGAGTAGAAGAAATTACAAGAGTGATGAAGAATCATGCAAAGTATATGAGAAGATATGCTGAGAAGAATTTGGAGTTATGGAAGAATCTGAAAAGACAGCAGACCGAAAGTAAGTAGAATGTTAAGAAACACATTCAATATGAAGGGTTTCCAAATAAGCGAGGTAAAATTATAAAGATTATATTTTCTATTTGAATGATAATATCATTGAATTATTTAAAGCATATTTATGTATTATTCTATGTAACATCAGTAGAATTAATTGTTTTCGAATGAAGTAGCTTTTCAGATATATTCTTGACCAGTGTTATAAAGCTGTTACTCTATTCATCCCACTGAAATGTTTGATTAACCACATAAAAGGCCAGTCCAGTGATTTGTATACAGGTAGAAGATTGGTGTAATATGGTCTTCTTATGATGCATGGTCTGTTGTTTTCTATTGCAACTACTATTTCTTCCGATAATTTTGATGGGTCTACATCTGGAGCCAATAACTTAGATGGTGTACTCACAACTTCAAACATTTTTGTCTCTAATTTTCCTGGACAAACTAGAACTGTGTTGACATTACAACCGGAGGTTTTGGATATATGATGAGTGAGCATCTTATGAAATGCAGTTAACGTTGCTTTCGAAGCGCCGTATGTAGACAGCCTAGCAGGTGTTGTCTCACCTAAAATGGAGGAAACATTAACAACACAACCAATCATATTTTCTAACATGTGTGGTAAAAATAGTGAAGTTAGATAAAACGGGCCTAGGAAATTGATGTTCATTATACTATCGATTTGATGATCTTCTGCAGTGAATATTGTTTCGATATTTGTTTTTCCAGCGTTATTGATCAAAACGGTCAAGTAACCAAATTCTGCTATTACTCTATCATATAATTTTTTAACTTGTTGTTCATCAGAAATATCATATTTTAAAAATAATAATTTAGGATTATTAAGATATTCTGGAGTCGGAGGAACAATATCTACAATAATTATTTTCTTGCATGGTTTTGTTAACAATTTTTTAACTAACTCTGAACCAAGTCCATTCGCACCGCCTGTAATTAATGTCACAGTTTTGTTATCAAAATCAAAATTTGTCAAACTTTTACAGAGTCCATACTGCTGCAATTTTGAATATAAATATTTCATGGGCAAAAAACTGAATACCGTTTTAATAATTGGACACTCGATATTTTCAGTATGGTAATTATCAAAAATTGTCATGTTAGTGTTTACTTTAACCTTTGAAATATAAATCAATAAGTTCACTCGATGAGTTTACAGAAATTTAATATTTAATGAAATATAATCACATAAAAACAGTTTTATCCACTATTCAGAATGGAGTCGTTTTTGTATTTTCTACAAAACATTTTTTCCCAGTTCTTGTCGTTCACAATATTATCAAATTTTTATCAAAAATATAAAAATAAAGAAAATTGATAAAATATATAAAACTCCAATTGAGACATGTAAAAAAATGTTAACCAAATCAAATAACTATTGAATATATATATTTACAGAATGTAACCGATCATTTAAATAAGAAAGAGTGCCGAGATTGTTATAACGACCTTATTCGCTATATATGATCAGACCTTCTTATTGACAGTATTTATATCTTTCCTCATTTCCTTGGCATGACAACCAATTGCAGATTCAGACTGCATTATGAGTAATAATCGATTCTCAAAATGTGACAATTGTCCTCATTGGGAAACTGTGACATTATTCCTTATTCGCTTTCGAATGCTGGTCACCCTAATATCAAAAGTAGCGTTAGAAATCTAACGGTTGTACGTTTTTTTCTCTGTGTTACTTTTTTTGTCACCTTCATTTTTTGACATGGCGGTTACTGTTGGCAATCGAAAATATTATCTAATAACCAGTGTGAAGGGACAACAATTTCGATGGCCCCCCTACACAACAGGGATCATTGTGTTAGCTAAAAATAACAGTTATTATTTCATATTAGAAGCTAGTCTTAATACCTATTTAAGACGGGGTGGAAGAAACAAAAGATAGTATAACAATTCACTAAAAACATATACATACACACAATGACGAAAGCACCAGAATTCATTCGAGTCAAAAGAAGAAGAGATGAGGGTTCTGTCCATGCCTTATTAATCGATGAGGATAAAAAAATCAAGAGAGCCAAATATGTCTTTAAATTGCAAAAGACAATCAATGAGAATTCTTATGAGAATGAAAAAGAGATTAATACTCCATTATTGAAATTATCTAATGATGATGGGAAACATTTCGTATTAGAACAACATAAAAGGAAAAGAGATGAGAGGGAAAGCGATAATGAAATTGAACCACAATCAGATAGTCAACATGATCACTCAGATAAATTACCTGATGATATTGCACAGATGGTAAATAGTTATCTGAAACTACAATCTGACAAGACTGAAACCGTCAGTCAAAGGAAAAAACCTTCGAAAAAAAGATACTTCAATTCAGCTGTATCATTATCGAATCAAGACTATGTTTATGATATTTATCATTTAGAAAGAGTTCCTGATACAGAGATGATAACTTATGATATGGACAATAATGTTGGATTTGTGAAAATTGTTAATAAATACGTCGACTTATTGCCAGACGATGAAGAATATTCCGATTCTCAAATACGATCAGATGATGAGGATTCAAATGATGAAAATTATTATCAAAATGATTATCCAGAAGATGAGGATGATGATCGTTCTGTATTATTTGGAGATGAAGGTGAGGAAATTGCAGAAGAAGAAGATGAACTAACGAAAAATCAAGAAATTGCATCTTTACAGAAATGGGGTGTAATACCATCGAATGTTGAAGAATGGGAAGAATCAAAAAGTGGTGATCAAACAGGTAATAATATGCAACAATATGATGAATTATTCGATAAGCTGGAAAATAGTGAAAATATACTATACTCTGTTAATCAGAATAATATTGTTGATGTTGATATGAATGATACTAGAAAAGCTTATTATGACGAGGACGAAAGCCTAGAGATAAACGATGAAATAACAAATAATAATGATAATGACTACGAAAGGAACATTTTCTTCGAATCAGATATCAATAATCCGTTAGCTCAACATAGGGATAAAATATTCGGTGAATTACAAAAAAAGATTAACGAACAATGAACAATATGAACTTTGACCGAAGTTCTCAACTTCAACTAAATAATTTATCAATCTCTTATATATTTATATAATTGTAACAGTCATTTATCATATATGTTCTACACGAGTGGCAGTATTGGCTACCAGCTTCAAATATTCCTTCAATCTATTACTAGATTGAAATAATAAATATATCTTATCAGTTTCATTGGCTACCAAATTCGTAAATGCTAATGCGTCATTAATAAAAGTTGGAATCTTTAATAATTCTGCTGCTTCCACTAGACCTTTGTGCAATTCGATAATTAAGTATGGTGTATACAATGCTCTTATTTCATATAACACTGGGAAGTCCTCCGAAGTTTCATCTTCAGTTAATTTTATTAGGAAGCTTTTAGCTAAATCTAGTGAATATTTAGAATATTCTTGGAAAATTTCAATTAATGTTGGGATATTTGATTCTGAATTTAAACGTTTGATAGCCTTTTGCCAATCTCTGTATTTAATGAAGCCCGTCACTAATGACTGATACTGCTGAATCTCCAGGACCATGTTGTCAACTTCAGTGATACTGGTGTTATCAACCGATAGTAATTCTGCTTTGTAGTCTTGGATTATATCATCGATATTATTGCTTTCAAAGAAATATCGAAGTGTACCAATTTTACCATTGATTAATAATCTCCTAGACATAATGATCATAGATGATAAAGCATCGACATACAATCTACCCTCAATCAACCATCCAACACCGAATAACAAATGCTTGTCAATATCTGAGATATCATAAGTAACTGTAATATCATCTTCTGGAGAATAATATGATTCTGTCTCTTCGAACACACGTTCAGTAGTCTTTTTTAAAATGTTCTCCTTTGGTAATCTCAATAGATTGATTAAATTTAATTGAGATTTCATTATATTCGTATCCTCAATGGTACATAATATAAATGAATATGCATCAATAACGTCAGCTTCATCTAAAAAGCTCATATATATTGGGATGGAATCGTATAATCCATGTAATTTCAATACACTAACATATGCCGTTATCAATTTTGTTTTATCTGAGTTAGAGATATTGCCTGGTTCAATAATATCTAACAAAATAGCTAGATGTGTTACAATTCTTAATAAATATGGTTCGTCTAATAAATCGTTGCTAGTTTCTAACCCTTTAACAATATCCAATAACATATCAACAGATGAATGTATCATTGTTGGTAACGTATTTAATATTATGGAACCAATTAATGTTCTTATTGGATGCGTACTTTCATTCATATGCTTTGAGGAAACAACATTTAAAACTGTTTCTAATGAAGGAGCCTGTCTTGGGATAGATGTAATAATTTCATTGGAATCACCTTTACCTTCTTTCATTAGGTAATTCTCTACCTCGATCTCAATAATCTGATGGAGATTTAATAATAATTCGGTCTCCCAATTCGTATTTTGTAAAATATCATCATTTGGCATTGTACCAGACAAATAACTGTAAATTGCACGTTCATATGGATCTATCTTTTCTTGTTTGGATAAATTATATACTGTACTTCTCCATAAAGTATGTTTCTTGGTACCCATTTGGGTATCAAATTCATCTGCTAATTGTTCATCAATCATGGGGTTCAAATATTCCTGCATACCGCACATTATCATGCATAAAGTTAAATTTTCTGATAACCTACATTCTTCAAATGCTTCTTCTAAATTACCGGAAATTAATAATTCATAAATATATTTAAAGAAAGCATGATCTTGTTCTTTATCTTTAATATCAATATTATTAGAATTTTCAGGATCACGAAGTGGATAATCTAAATCTGCACTTTTCAATCCACCTGCTACTAAGGAGTTGGACCATTTAGACGTCATTATATCTTCAGGCCTGTTGGCTGTAGGCATATTTTGTTGTAGCCATACGACAATGATCCATATTTGATATAATGATTTATTTTCAAACATTAGTTTTTTTTCAAATACTGCATTGGAATTGTAAGAATGGATTTGTATGTCCGACAATTTGGTACCATCTTCGTTAACTTGTTCATTTGATGCTCTAAAACTGGATAATAAATCAAATAAGTGCCAGAATCTCGTTTCTAATAACCAATCGTTGTAAGATGGACTACTCCCTTGACCATTACTGATCAGTGCCGCCGCCGATTGTGCGGCAATTGATCTGAATTCTTTGATAATATCAAATGGATCAGGTCCATCTTGTATTTCATTATGTCTCTGTTGTTCTTCAGATTTGCTTAAATAATCAATAACATAATCTTTTAGTACGTTGGTAAAAAGTACGAAATGTTGAGATTGCTCATCTCCGTCGCCCAGACTGTCTATTTCCATACTCATCATGACTGAGTATATTTGTCAATTGGTTGTGAATTTATATTATTACTTGCTTTTCTTATAATTAAAGGAAGCGTAACAATGAGAATGACACATATATTGTCTGGTGATGCTACTGAAGTTGTTTTTATCATCATTTATTTACAGATGGTTTATTCGGGTTCTGCAAAAATTACAATTTCGAAGACGCTTTCAGAAACATTGAATATAAATATTGGGGGTTCGTGTATAGTGATACACTTTCGGAATCAAATGATGACGCCAATTTACTTTGTCGAACATATAAAATCCTACGTTTAATATTACTTTTATCGTTAATTCATTTTTTTAAAAATTACTTAAAGTATTTAGATGCAGATGATGCAAAATTATGTTAATGCTACTATTAAATAAAATGTGTATGTATGTGGTTGAGACCTCTAAAAAGAAGTTATGATGCGTTTTTTTTTGGCAGTCGTTTTATGCAATACAGATCCATTCCGCAAAGACAGACCAGCCAATTCCTGAGTCAGCTTTGATTAATCCTGTCCAAATACCTTCTTCTTTAAAATTGATGCAAGCATCCCAAGTACCGTATGTCATATTTGGATATTGTTTCTTCATTTCATATAGTTTACCAGAAGGTGATTTGATAGCCATTGTTTGTCTTTTGTTTCTGGATCTGTTATCTTCAACAACTGCCCTATTATCTGTATAAATGACACCATCATATGGATTTTGAATAATACTGAAATTGTATTCGTTATTGACAAACAGATAACGATTCTGAGGTTCCTTGATATACGTTTCCACATTTTGAACATTTTCGGATGGAACTCTTATAACAAATTCAAATTTCATTTCTTCCTTTCTATGGGTTAATGGAATCAATATAGATAACGGATGGACATTTGTAATAGATACCTGTTTACCTCTTAAACCTGAATGAATATATAATGAACCTTTGGATGCACCAGGTGGTAAAACAGCTTTAATTACTGCAATACGACGACCTGATTCAGGTTTATGTTTCTTTATTTGTGTCAATGCTAGATTCATTTCTGAGTATTTTTGAGCCATTGTTTCATCGTTATTGTCTGGAGTTGCTACCACTGATGCAAAAATTTCAATATCATTTGGAATCTCTAAGGAACATTCATATATTTCAGAATCTTCCAAATATGACAAGGCAGTACTATAGTTGTGCAATTTCAGGTCATTTTCAAAAAATGATGAGAATACCAATGGTAGATATAATGCAGATAATTGATCAATACTTGGTACAATATGTTGTTCGAATTCTCTTGGTGGAATATGAGTATAAATGAATTTTAATGGTTCGACTAAGAAATAACTATCATCAGCAGTCTTTCTCTTGTGGTTATTAATAAATGCGTGGATTGGATTTGTAACATTACCTAGGATAACATCAACAAATCTCCATTCCTTTTCAATTAATACACGTAACCAACAGTGATTATATTTGAATTCGGTATTGTCGTTACCAGGTGTCTTTAAGAAGCCGATGACTATCTCACAAGTGATACCCAATACATTTGCTAGTCTTTTAAATAACCAAGTCAATTGATATGGTGTACAATATTTTTGATGTAAAATTTCATTTAAGTTAGTTGGTTCTGAACTGAAATCAGATCCACCATTATCATCTACTAAATAAAACATTTCCGTACAAAATATGTAAAGACCTCTCAATTTCTCTAAAGGTGTACCATATCTGGCTGAAAATGTTGTTGTAGTCCATGTACTTAATTTCAATGTATTATCCTTAGAACAACGTTTCTTAGTCATTTGATCAATGTAATCACAATTCATCTCAGACATCTTCAAGGCTAGCGTACCTGAACTGGTACCCATTTTAGTTTCATTAGTGTTTAAACCACTATAAATGGAATCTTGAGGATGTAATATTAGATCACGATTATCTTCCAATGCTCTCATATATCTTGGATGTTTCTCATATTTAGTTAATGTTCTTGATCTATTAACTTGAGATTTCACGGTGATCCAATCCTTGGCATCTGCATGAGTACCTGAACCATTACTACCATTAATATTCAGATTTTGTAAAGATGGTAATTTTGGGTAACTATTACTATTTGGTAAATTACCTGATGATGTATTTGCAGATCTAGGTAAAATTTTCCTTAGTAAATTACCCATTTGTCCATTGTTTGAGTTAGATAAAGATGCCTTATTACTCCCGTTTGGTGAATCAGTTGGTGATCCATTGATTGAATTTTGTAAAAGATCAAGATCATTAGACGATGATAACGGAGCAGCTTGTGATCTTTGTAAGGAATCTGAAAATGATTGCGCATATTTATGTCTTGCAAAACTACCTGCACTTGTTGCACTGAAATCACTCATTATGGCAAAACTGTTTTCACTATCAGTTGTTGAAGAATCCATATATTTTGAATTCGAAAATGAATTATTGGAATAGTCGTTTAAATGAGGTGTTCTACTACTTCCTGCTAATGAAAATCTAGCAAGATCAGGTTGATCGTCATAACGATTATAAAGATAGCTCTGGTCACTTCCTGAATTGTTATTCTGTCTTGACAATGCAATATCATTTGAAGAATATGATTTAATTGGTGCTCCAAATCTGTTCGAGGCCCTAGAGTGTCTCTTTCCGGATGACATATCTGGTAAAGGAGGCAAAGGAGGCAATGGATAATTTTTCAAGTTACCTTGATATTGATGACGTGGTTTTATACTTACTGTAGTAGATTTTCTTCTATCAGACGAACCTAAATCTGGTGAAGATCTATGCTGATGTTGTTCATAAAATTGATACTTTTGATGTTGATGGTTCCTCATTGAATTTTTCTTTTCAGTATATTGTGCATGTTGGGGACTTGACGGTGTAGAAGAATACGGAGAATTGTATGATGGAGATGATGGTAAAGAATGTAAGGAATCACTAGATGCAGAGGTGGCTATCGGAGACAATGATACACCGTTTCCATTGGAATTTGAAGGTTTCAGATCTCTAGTAGTTTTACCAAGCCTACTACTTCTCTTGGATTCTCTCATTGGAATCTCTGGAATATTCACCTTTTTAGGCGATCCATTTTTACTTGTACTCTGTGTTTGTGATTTCTGCATGGAAGCAGTTGACGATGTCATATTATTGTTAGGTTGTATAATGGTAACAAAATTATGTGGGAAATAACCTGAACATTTTGAATTTCTCATCAATTTACCATAATACCAATCGCCTGTTACTCTAGTGACTTCCATTACATCACCTTCGATGAAACCCAGATCACCTTTAGTTTGTCCAGACCAACCGTATCTCGCCCTTACTCTAAACGGTAATTTCACCTCAGACATGATCTCTAATACTTGTATATATTATATTTTGTAGCGAATGTAAAACTGTATATTTTGGAAAGTTATCGATTTTCTCTGAACAGGTTAAAAACTGTCAGAATTGTATGATCTATTTCTCTTTGCTTATATACAACAGGAGTACAACCGACAAAGCCAATTCAATTGCCGATATGTATCTACACATACACACATACACTGTATATATATATATATAATGAATATATGTACTTGATAATCTATAATATAAGCTACAGATCATCATAGTTATATCCTGCAACTGGTTCCCATCCCAGATGGATCTGGGCACTTTGTGCATTGCATTGTCGCAGCGAAACGATGCATCGCCCAGCCATCTGAAATAAATAAATAAATTTCACTTTAGTATGCGCTGGGTCCCTCAGTTTGGCGACCCCCACGGAAGAAATCAGACAGGCAGGAGCAACCGGTGAGAGAAACTACAAGGCACTGTCAAGGGTACTTTCAGTGAGACTTAATTACTCCAGTTTGATCTGTTGTAATCAGGTTTATATATTTGGTATGGTATACGTTTATCCATGACGTCGAAAATGGTAAGTATTTAGATCAGCTCATCAATGACATATTGATAGACACACGAATACATATATAGATAAGTATAAGGCATAGTCACTATGACAGAGAAACCAAAAACGAAAAGTAAATCAACAGCTCATTTAATAGGTGGGTTTATAGGTGGTCTGACGGCTGCTGTTGCATTACAGCCACTGGATCTGTTAAAAACAAGGATACAACAGCAGCCGAAGCAAATAAATATCGTCAATGGTAAATCACAGAGTCATTTGGGTTCAATGATTGTACGATTAGTCAAGGAGAATCCCATGCAGTTATGGAGAGGTACCTTACCTTCTGCGTTACGTACTTCGATAGGTAGTGCATTATATTTGTCATGTTTGAATTCTATGAGAACGCAAGTTGCCTTGATACAGGCAAAGAAAACTGGAGAATCTATTCGAACTTCTAAAAGCAGTAAGTTGCCTGAATTATCTAATACTGCAAATCTAATGACAGGTGCAGTTGCAAGAGGTTTAGTAGGCTATATTACGATGCCTATTACAATAATAAAAGTACGTTACGAGTCTACTTTGTACAACTATACAAGTCTAAAGGAGGCAGTTGTAGACATATATAGAGCAGATAAAATCAGTGGTTTCTTTAAAGGGTTTGGTGCTACGTGTCTGAGAGACGCACCTTATGCAGGGTTGTATGTCTTGTTGTATGAAAAGGCTAAACTTATTACACCTATAATTTTACCAAAATCATTAGTAAAATATCAGAGTAATAATTCTACTGATTCGTTACAGAAATATAGTACAGCTACATCGACTTTGATCAATACAGTCAGTGCATTTACAGCAGCTGGTATTGCTACAACGATCACAGCTCCGTTTGATACGTTAAAGACTCGTATGCAATTAGAACCAAATAGATTTAACAATTTTGTTAACACATTCATTCACATGATCAAGAATGAAAATCTAACGGCTTTGTTTAGTGGTCTCAGTATGAGATTAACCAGGAAAGCATTTAGTGCAGGGATCGCATGGGGCATATACGAAGAACTAATTAAAAGATTCATGTAAATATAAACATATAAACATATCATCATCCCGCAGTATATTATTAATTCATTTTACGCATTTATCTATACAGGTATATATACAAGTTAGCATAATCATTATTAAAATATCGATATTTTTCTCTCTCATGAGTTATATACATTAATTAGTTTGGCATCTGGGATTGCCTGTTTCAATTCATTTGTTATCAAATCATTCAATTTCAATCCGTTTCGTAATGATACCCATTCACCTTGGTATAAATCAAATCTATTTGGACCCGATACTGGTGATGCAATCCAAATTTGTTTATTTGGAGGTTGTTTATTTATCACGTATGGTCCTAATTTAGAAATCTCTAAAGTCATTACACCGTGGTTCAATTCTACATCAGGTAATTCATTAGGATAATCTTCACTTAATTCTTCTAAATCGGTTAACAGATTCTCTAAATATTCATCTGCTGCATTATGGTAGTCATTTATCGTCAAGTTAGTTACTTCTTCAGGGATCTCATTACCAAATGTACTGTTTACATTATGTTCTGCATAGCCTCTCACTGATATTCTTCTATTTATACCCTGTGCCATGGGTGTCCTGTTTATAAGTCTTGACATGTATAGCATCCGTGTTGGAACTGTCCTGGTTGCAACGGTATGGAATCCCAGTCTGGACATTTGTCCGATCAATGAACGTTTAAACATCGTGTAGTTTCTTATTAATTATTGTCTTGCTTGATGAATTTTACCGAATTATGCAAATTTAAAAAACAGGAATTGTTCAATTATATGTCTCTAATGCTGATTATAAATACAAAATTTAATTTGTTGAATGCATAATTAATTGCATCATGGTGAACTGTGTAATGAGACAATTTAACATAACATCGCGAGGTGAGAGTCCCCACGGAATTAATCTCATCTTAAAGAAACAATTGAAAGCAGAAAATTTTCACATCAAAACCACAGATATCTACAAGAAGAGTAGTATCGATGAGCAATATAAGTAAGGATGTACTTGATAGAAGTTCACACACCTCTATCGTAGAATTGAATCAAGGTTTTTTTGGTTAGATTCCCGAACATTCACAAAGACAAAACATTCAAACGTATTATCATGGAACTGTACGGATATATAATCGTTCTAGTAGTCATCATTGCATTTATTGTATTATTACCATTGATATCAGGTGTTGGTAACTTCAAGAGAAATAAGAATATTTCAGAAGGTAAGCGTAACGCGGTGATCAACTTCAAATTAAAGGAGGGTGTTGATTCAAGTAAAGGTACTTCTTCAACTTTTGCCAAGACATATAATAAATTTGATATTGATGATAAGACAGGTCTAAAGAGAAGAGTAATTGGCAAATTTGATGATGATCCAAACTCATTTGATTATGATATTAATGAATTAATCGATGAAGATGCAAACGAGGAGAAAAAAGAACAGGAAGAAAGATACGCTCAATATAAAGGAAGAGAAGAGGAAGCTTATGACGATCTAGCATAAATGGGGGCTAGAATTCACCATATATTTATATATCTATCTATGTCCTAAACTCATATGTGAATACATATTTTAATTGTTAATATTAAAAACAAATTTGTGCTCATTATATCTTGAATGTGGTAAAAAGGTGATGCAATATATATATATTATATATATATATATATATTTGTATAGTATTTTTCGCTTTTGTTTGCTTTTGGTTGATATATATGAGTAAAGGTCCGTTAAATTTACCTCTAATTTAAATTAACTTGGCTTCATTTTGTATTGTCTCTAAACTTTCTGGTAAATTTTCTTCTTCAGATTCCGAAACTGGTTCTTCGTCCTCATTTTCAGCTGGGACTTCTTTTTGAATATCTGGAACAGTTACTAATGATTCATCTTCTTCGTATTCAGCAATATCATCCTTCATCTTACCTGTAGCTTGATCGTAATCATATTCATAAAATAACATAAATACACCAGGGGTGGATAAAACTTCAGCTTCTTCAACGACGTCAGCGGTTTCATCTGAAATTCTCCACCACTGGCCTCTGTATTTTCTAAATACGATATAATGTCCGTAGTTATGAGTACCATAATGAATAATTACAGCCCTTAGTGAATATGTCAATGGAGTTGCTGGAATATTTGAAAGTTTTGGAACAATATGTTCGGTCACCTCTTGAGTCTCAGTTCGGTCCTCTTCTAGTTCTTCTTCATCAACAGGTTCTTCTTGTCGTTGACCAATTTCATTTTCGAAATGCTCTACCTCCACATCTGAGTTTTGGTCATCAAGTTCTATTTCTTGTGTCTTAACAACTCTTCTTCTGATAGTATTACCTAAAGAATCCACTTCTTCTATGTATTCTACTTCTTCTTCTTCTTCTTCGTGAACATGTTTTTCTGTTGAATAATCAGAATCATCCATTTCACCAGCTAATGGATCATAATTAGGAACATCTTTTTGTCTAGCATTTTGGATGGAATAACCTTCATGGTCATCATCACTGTCCTCATCACTATCTTCAAATTCTTGTTGGAACTTGTGATGTATACTGGCATAGTATTCTCCGCCTACATTTTCATCTTCGCTTGACTCTTCTGTAACTGGCTCCTTCTTAGATAATGGTAATCTTGCATCCAAATTGATTTCTTCTGGAGTACAACACCATGGTCCCAAATTGATTCTAGGCTTGAATAAGACTCTAGAATTATTTTTGCGAATCATAAAAGTCTGTGGATCAAAGACAGATCTATTAATATGTATGGATAATAATGGTGGTGGTCTAGACATTAGAATTTGTTTAGATTTTGAACATTTACGGACCATATTTTCAGTATGTAATCTTTTATAATCGTCATCATCAATAACAGGTTTAGCAAGTACTTCATCTAATTTGGAGATTCTATCCTTAATAGCATCTGTTAATTTTTCAGGTAATGAACTACTAGATTCCAATTGATGTTGTAGATGTTCACGAACAGCATTTAATCCACAACGGTTACAGTCAACACCTTCAATAATTTCAGGTTTACTCCATTCGTTTAATAACTCAGATAATTTTAATGTTGCACCGATATTTTCACTTGGTAGATTTAAACTCAGACCAGAAAATACAGAATATCTAATACCACCATTTTCACCACAAGATAAGCAACCAACTCTTTCAACAGTTGTACCATCTAATGGTGTAATTAATTTAAATGGTGTATAATGTTTTAATTTCTCTGATTCAACTAAATTTGGTTCAATTTGATCTGTTGGAATATACACAGTACCAACAGTTTGTAAATTATCTTGATTCAATAGAGCGTCATCTGGTAATTCTGACTCAGCAATATGTTTCTGTTTATTTTCTTTCTCTTCATCCTTTTCAATATCATTAACTAATTTAACATCTTTCTCTAAATCTAATAAAATTTGTTGGAAAAACTCCTGAGCATCTTCTTGATCATAACCTAGAATAATATTTTTATTTGGACCATTTGACATAGTTTTCAATAATTTTGTAGTTTCGAACCACGCTCTCTCTCTACCATATTTTCCATCTAATTTATTTAAAAGATCTAATAATGCAATTGAGAATTTAACATTCTTTCCATCTTCTTTACCATCAAGGATAGTTTCATTTAAAAATGATATCAATTCCTCAGAGGAAGCTAATGATTGAAGTACGGAATTCATAAAACATGTATTCCCTTCATTTAAAAGGCCAGCGATATAACCACCTCTTTTCAAAAAAGTTTGATTTTGGGCATATCTATTATTATTTCGTGACATTAATAAATTTTTTGTATTTCTCTTAACGTTTGTATACATTTTCCTAGCAAATGGTAGTGTTAATTTTATAACGAATAATGTAAGGAGTAATTGAATAATTTGATTAAGATTCATAAAACCTAAAACAAATAAAATAATTTCTTATAATAATGAAAATAAATAAGTTGACACAGTCCTTATTATGAAAAGTTTCGATACTATCTTAAATAATTTTCTTCTTTTCGAAATTTCAATGTATGACACTTATTATGAGATACGATCCTATTAGTATCTGTGTAATATATGGGATACTTGCACCGCTTTTTAACTCTATAAACGACACAGGTGTATTAATTAATTATTTAATTAAACATTTAACGATACTTATTAAAAATATTCAACACAGGGAAGTTTCGAAACATTTAAATTTCGTCTTCGGTTGTCTTTCTTTGTCTTTGTTGTTGTGGAAATTGATAGTTTACGCACTACGCAGAAAAGAAAAAAAATTTTCACACAGTAATCATTAAAGAATTAGTCGAACTTTAAGGTTACCGATGAGGTATAATAGTTATAAGGGTTGAGTCTGTAGAGTCTTGCATTATATGTATACATTATATAGAAAGAAAGTCGTCATCATTTTAAGGAATCGTTCCATAAAATATGATAGTAAACAGAAATAAAAAGTATAAAGTAAAAGTAAAAATAAAAATTGAAATAAAATAATTTGTAATGAATGTAGAGTACATATATACGCCTTATCATTCAATTAGTTCTATTATTTTAATGTGTAGAAAACTGTTTTTAAAGGAGAAATAAAGGGAAAGAAAAAAAAAGTTGTATTATTTTATCATCAAACACTTGCTTTAAAAAAGATCATAAGGTAAACTAGAGAAAGTGATGTAAGTAAAGGGAGAGAGGAGGAAAAAAATGGGGGAGTTATGGAGTGGCCATTAATATACAAAACTAAGTAGTAACGATCAACATATATTTATCTACTGTTGTTGTTGTTGAGGTTCTTGAGATTCTTGTGGTGGCATTTGTTGTTGTTGTTGTCCTTGCATGTCGACCATTGGACCGTTACCCATCATGACAGGAGCCATCATGTTTGGCTGTGGTGGGCCTTGAGGAGGTTGTGGCATGAAAGTGTTTCTTTCTTTACCCCAGCCAGTTCTTAAGTTTCTACCTTGGAATTGGAAGTTAGCTAAGGCAACTATACAAACAGCAGCTTGTTCATGAGTATCATATTTAATGAAACAACAACCCTTTTCTGGATAATAACTGAAATCCAAGATAAAACCGAAATTTTGTAATGAAGGAATCAAGTCAGCTTCAGTGGCGAAATGTGGAATGTTACCAATGTAAGCGGTGGTGACTCTTTGTGGAGCTCTTCTAATCATATCATCAATAGCTTGTGGGTTAACAGGTGGTGGGACCATTTGTTGTTGTTGCTGTTGTTGTTGTTGAGGTGGAACTTGTTGAGGAGCTTGCTGTTGTTGCATTGGAGGCATCATGTTACCACCATCCATTTGCATTTGTGGAACCATACCATTATTTTGGTTATTGTTATGGTTGTTACTATGGTTTCTACCATTGTTATTACGGAAACCACCACGACGATTGTTATTGTTGTTGTGATTATTGTGGTTGTTTTGTGGAGTGGTATTTTCACGTTTAGTAGCCCAGTTTATTCTAATTGGTCTACCATTAATTTCTCTGCCTTGTAAAGCGTCCATTGCCTTTTGAGCGTCATCTTGTTCAGAAAATGAAGCAAAACCGTAACCTCTTGATCTACCAGTTTGCATGTCCCACATGACATGACCTTGAATAAAAGATGGATATTCCTTGAAAGCAGCTCTCAAAGTTTCGTCATCGACATCGACACTTAAATCACCGATGAATAAATTGAAATTGTTTTCATCTGAAGAACTTTGTTGAGATTGGAAAGCCCAGTTAATTTTAACTTTCTTGCTTTCTAATTGAATACCATTTAAAGTTTGTAAAGCAACGTTAGCATCATGATGAGTTAAATATTCAACAAAAGCGTAATTAACATGATTATTTTTCTTATCGATCATAACTTTAACATCGGCAATTTGACCGGCGACTTGGAAATATTGTTTCAAGACATCTTCGGTAATTGCTTTATCTAAATTACCAATGTATAAGACTTTGTCAGAAGTTTCCCTACCACCATGAGCAGCATTAGCAGGGACGATATTTTCATCCTTTTCATCAGTTTCAGTGGTAGTAGCAGCAGTGTTATCTTCTTTAGTTTCTTCAACTGTAGTGGTAGTGGCATCATTTTCTTCAGTTTTAGTGATAGTTTCAGTCACAGTACCATTTTCATTAGTGGTTTCAATTGTAGTAGTAGTAGTAGTTTCAGTTGGAGTTGAAATAGTTTCTTCTACAACAGTAGTTGATTCAACAACAGGTTGGTTTTCTTGTTCTTCAGCCATTGTAATAATAATAGGAATAATAATAATCTAAACGGATCTATCAAAAAATGTTAAAATAAAAAGAAAGAAAGAAAAAAGGTTTATCAATATGATTGGAATTCACTTTAATTAAACTAATACAATTAATTGCAGTAGAATAGTAGTAAAATAAAAAAGAGAGATATTAAAGTTAATATTGGTTAAAATGAATCAGGATCTAAATGGGTAATAATAATATTTACAAATCCAAAACTGATAATGATCTTTTCTAATATAATTTCTTTAATGATATTGCTACTTGATATCAATTGATCTAAACTGAGTAAAATGTTCAAGTTAGTATTTAAAAATGAAGAAAAGGAGAATAGTTATGTAGAAGTAAATGAATAAGCTGGATATTACCATCCATCATCACATACATACAATCAAAATCATAGAAAATTATCAATTCTTGTCTTACCGACCGAGGTGTGTGTGTGAAGAAAGAGGCAAAACTGCAAAACCCATCACGAACCACGAAAACTGAAAAAAAATTCTCTTGCGAACATTAACATAGCAACGGTGACATAATTAACAGAAGCTGAGTGAGACAAAGAAAGAAAGGGTGTGCGAATTATATTATAGAACGAAACTGCTGTTTTGTCCTTGAAACGGTCAAACAAATATAGAATTCTGCGCTTGGTTCTGCTAACAAGCGCACGTAGACAGAAACGGATTAATTGACTATCTTAGGAATATGACATCTTTTTTCTTTCCAACCAGCGGGAAAAAACACACAACAAATGCTCACAATCGTCGTACGAGGCAAATAAATGCAGAAACCCTACATAGGCTCCAGCAAACCCTTAGGTTTTGTAGCGTCCCAATATTAGAATGTCTGCTAAACTGCCTGTAGGACATTCGCATCAACTGAACAATACTTAGATATAGACTATTAGGGTTCACCAACAGTCCGGTCACTTTGCAGGTCACTCTGCGAGTATTCCTGGGCGTTTCTGTTGTTATACTATGACATGACATACAAACACCCGTACAAACGTGGGATGCAGACGGGTAACACTCATTCACGTGATTTCGGCGGCTGTTTTCCTATTTTATATTGCTGCCCTGGTTCCCGTTCAGAATAGCAAGTAAACAAAAGAAAATATACCAATCAGATATAACGAAGGTGTAAAGTTACCAACTACCAAAGGATAATAAATGATACTGGTATGAGTCTATATAGTTCCTGCATGTTGTATCGCAAAGGAAATACTGTGTTAGCCGTTTCAAACAACATACCAATTTGACTCTATTCCAAACGGATGCTAAATAGTCTGCCATATCCCTCAGTCTGTGACAATATTAAAATATATTCACTGCTTCATATCTCTTCTTTACAGTAACCTAATTTGTCTCTCTGCGTCGCATCTTCTCTTTGCCGTCGGTCTGATTTATCTTATTCACCGCTGCGCTCAATTGTCTCCGTTCGTTGTTTATTCCCGTACATCATTCATTTTTTATTTAGAAAGGGTTACGGATATAATATTTTTACCTAGAATTGCGAAAACCTGTTAATGAACAATCAATAAACTAGCACAACTCACATACACATTCTAAAGAGCTAAAAAGATATAAATATATTAAGTACCGTTTAATTTCTTTAACAGCGATACAACCAACTAATCGCGACAATGATGAAAGAAATATCACGTAAGGATAAAAGAAGATATAATTTAGAGAATAAAGTTAATAAAATTCAATCCTCATTCTTAAAGGATAAAGATATTTATTACAAAGACAGACTAACTTCTCTTCAAACTGATTTAACTTCGTTACATCAAGGTAGTAATTTATTATATCAGAGAAAACTTAGGGATTTACAAGAAGATAGGGATTTTGAATTAGTTAAATTAAGATTATATGAAGAATATAGAGTTAGTCGAAGTAGTATTGAATTTCAAGAAGATATTGATAAAGCGAAAGAAAGTCATGAAAAACTAGTCAAGCTATGTAAAGAGAAATTATATTCAAAGATTGAAACGCAAATCAAAAAATTAAAGGAGGAAAAAATGTTAATGGATGTTGCTAACATTCATTCTTATTCGATGGATTATAGTAGACCATTTTATCAAAAAAATACAAGAAGTCATACTAATAATAATAATAATAGCAATGCCACAGCAAATACTCTAAATGATATAAATGGTACTGGTAGCCCCAATTATTTTAAACCGGGGGCTACGTTAGGTACAGGCTCAGGTTGGGAGTCTAATAACGATTCTGCAACCGATACAACAATGGGTTTAGATAGAAGATCTTTAAGAAGAAGAGGTAAAACAAGAGAAACTGGTGGTACGACTAGTGGATTCACAACAAATAATGATTATTATTCTGGTAGTAATACTCATTATACTGACGATTCAGATTCAAAGACCGGTTACTCAACAGCACAAAGAACAAGTGGTAGAGGTAAATCAAGATCGAATACGACTGCAATTACAGCCGCAGAAAAAAAGATTAATGATTTAAATTCGGAATCTGATTTCTTACAAGGTATTAGTGATTACGCAGATTTACAAGTATTATTATTCGGTGAAAAGGAAGAGAAAATGGATAATAAAAAGAAACATAGAAATAATCCACGTTATTCGGCAAAATCAGCTCCACCATTGAATTCATTAACACAAGATGAAGTCACGGATGACATTGCATTGTTGAAAACTTTATCGGGTGAACCTCAAACTCCATTCAAGCCACATTCAACTGCCTAAATTTCCGATTTATATCGATGCTTTTACAATATTATATATTTATACATATTTATAATTAATTACAAAATTTTGTTCTATTATTATATTAAAAATGAAAAATTTCTGACAGAGCTGCGCGTTTTTCTTAGTTTTCCGGTTCGCTTAACTACAACAACCTGACGATCTCAAATCATAACAGCGTAATGATAATAACAATGCTAATATATGAAATACATTTAATATAATGAATAGTTATTACTAGAAATTTGAGTTGAAAACCGGTAATTATCATTAAAATTCATACAATATTGCGACAGATACTTTTTTATACTCTCCCTTTCGTTGATGATTCGCATAAAACCAAAATTCAGATTGTATAAAAATCGAAATAAACCTGCTTATTATATTATAATACTATGTGGTATACTGGCAATTACAACACTGTTATATATTAATCCCTGGAATACGACAACCAAAAATAGATTTGTATCATATTCAAATCAAGATCTAGATTCAGGAACACAACATCCATTCCATAAAGGTTGTAATGATGTCGATGTATATATAAATGATCCATTGTATCAGCGAGCTAATGCTTCGTTTGTCATGTTGACTAGGAATAAAGAATTGGAAGACGTAGTCGTTACTTTAACAAGTATCGAATCGCATTTTAATCAATGGTATAATTATCCGTATGTGTTTCTTAATGATGAACCCTTCACAGATGAATTTAAAGAAACTGTTCGAAAGACTGTGACTGCTCCTGTTGAATTCGGCACTTTGAAAGAATTAGAATGGGACTTTCCAAAGGAGGTACGAGAAACAATTGAATTTACGGAACGAATTAAGGATCAAGCTGACAGAGGTGTAATGTATGGTGATGTAGAATCTTATCATAAAATGTGCCGTTTCTATTCGGGTTTATTTTATAAACATCCTTTGGTGAGAGCTCATGAATGGTATTGGAGAATCGAGCCAGATGTGAAATTCTTCTGCGATATTACTTATGATCCATTTTATGAAATGACTCAAAATGGTAAAGAGTATGGTTTTACTGTTATTATGCAAGAATTATATTGGTCTATTCCAGGTTTATTCCGGGCAACAAGAAGCTATATTAATTCAAAGAAATTGAAAGTAGGATCTTTGTGGAAATTATTTACTGATTCTTATAGTTATGTTAAAACAGATGATGAGCATTTGAAGAAATCGATATTTGACAATACACAATTAAAGGAGAAAGTTGAAGAGAAGGTTCATATTGATCATTTAATTGATCAAATGAGGAATGGCCAAGTTAATTTAAATGATGAGCGTAACTCATTAGGTTTGAGTAGACTTATTGATAGGGCCCAATCTAAGATTCCTATATTTGAGGATAAATTCAATGATGAAGATTACAATTTATGCCATTTCTGGTCAAATTTCGAGATTGCAAGAAGAACTGTTTTTGATAACGATGTCTATGATGGGTATTTCAAACACCTAGAGTCAACGGGTGGATTTTGGAAAGAAAGATGGGGAGATGCACCAGTACATTCATTGGGTTTAGCGTTGACTTTAAATGTTGAACAAATCCATTATTTTAGAGATATCGGTTATCAACACTCCTTTATCGTTCATTGTCCTAAGAACGCACCTCCAGAATATCAATTACCATATGTTGCTGGTGACAACAAATTCAGTGAACGTAAATCTCAATATGATAACTCGTTCGATTTCGGTTCTGGTTGTAGATGTGATTGTCCACCGGGACATATTGACATTGAAGATACATCTTACCCTTGTATAGATTTCTGGTTGGAACTAGCACATGGTATGGAGAAAAATTCCAATTTTGTTGATGGAGCATATCATCCCTATATTGATTTAGATTCCGTCGTAGATGAAATGAAATCTGAGTTTAACTCTTTGTAGAAATAATTTGATAATTTGTAATGATACATTTAATAATTTTTTTATTGCATTTTTATATAGAATATGATATATAATAATAATACGTTAAACATTTGTTTAACCACCGAAACCGTATAAAGTCTTACCTTGTCTCTTTAGAGCGTAAACAACATCTAGAGAAGTAACAGTCTTTCTCTTAGCGTGTTCAGTGTAAGTAACAGCGTCTCTAATAACGGATTCTAGGAATTGTTTTAGGACAGCTCTAACTTCTTCGTAAATTAAACCAGAGATACGCTTAACACCACCTCTTCTAGCTAATCTTCTGATAGCTGGCTTTGTGATACCTTGGATGTTATCTCTTAGAATCTTTCTGTGACGTTTAGCACCACCTTTACCTAGACCTTTACCACCTTTACCTCTACCGGACATTGTTATTTATTTATATTTATTTGGTTAGTTTTATGAAGTAGAGACAACAAAAGAAATGAATTTTATAAAATATCAAGTAATAATAAAAGGAATAGTTGAAAATTAGTTTCTTATATACTTTCAAACAGAAGCGAACTTATCACCGTATCATGAAATAAACAAAGCGGTATTCAATCAACAGGGGGAGTATCACTCAGTACTCTGTGTACTTCTTTGTTTAGTTTGCCATGGATGTTTCCAATCAACAAAAGAGAAGATGGTTTCCCTGTATATATTCGCGGTTAATTCCATAACACGATTGAATTTCGTTCCTCCTTGCAGATTAGTACTACTTAAGTTGGTTCACAAACTGACAAGAAACACTGGCACGGTGTAGTTATACAGCAACACCAAGAGAACGTAACCTTCTTCTACAGTTGCAATAGATGTTGCAAGACAGAGAGTGTTGCATATACTCAAAATTTCAGTCACACGAACCGCGCTCCCCATCAAAATCAACAAACGCGACACGAAAATTCGAATTTAAATTTATAGCAGGCGCGATTTTCCTTTACGTGGTAGCCAGAAATATCTACTAGGAAGAAGAGGAAAGGGCAACCGACACGATTATTCCATGATGAGTTACTATACTTTCACCGTTCAAGAGATTTAACGGTTTCACATTGTTGATTTGCTAAGCGTTGCTGAACAAATGCGTGTCTTGTACCGTAGTTAAAACATTATTTTGGCGATGTTTACTGAGAAACTAAGAGACTAGTCTGTTGTTTATTTTCCATTAGGGATAGTTGAACAAATTTGTTTATTCGCTCTGATACATATTTGATATATATATATAAGAGCATAGGTTTAGTTTCAATTCAGTTCTTACTTGCGCTTTGTGTCTTGTTCGTATTTTTTTTTATTTACTTTATAACAGACCAGTAATAACCAAATTCAAAAATGGCTAGAACTAAGCAAACAGCTAGAAAATCTACTGGTGGTAAAGCCCCAAGAAAACAATTAGCCTCCAAGGCCGCTAGAAAATCTGCTCCATCTACCGGTGGTGTCAAGAAACCTCACAGATATAAGCCAGGTACTGTTGCCTTAAGAGAAATTAGAAGATTCCAAAAATCTACTGAACTTTTGATTAGAAAATTACCATTCCAAAGATTAGTTAGAGAAATCGCTCAAGATTTCAAGACTGATTTAAGATTCCAATCTTCTGCCATCGGTGCTTTACAAGAATCCGTTGAAGCTTATTTAGTTTCTTTATTCGAAGATACTAATTTAGCTGCCATTCACGCTAAGAGAGTTACCATTCAAAAGAAGGATGTTAAGTTAGCTAGAAGACTAAGAGGTGAAAGATCCTAATTTGTAATATTATTTTAACTTCACTATTATATATTATTATTTAACGTACAAAAAATCAATAAAAAACATCAATAAATTAAAAAAAAATGTCCAGGCTATATTATATAATATGGGTTTGGTATTGATGAGAATATCTGTCATAATGCGATGATGTCCTTATAGAGCGAAAGAAGCCATTTGAAAAATAAAGGTAAGTAACCCTTGCAAAGTGTAGGGATGCTTACTTTCAAATATGTGGAAACGTTCGAAGCTAACAGGAACTTATCACTATTACATTTGTTATGCCTACAGAAACTGTGCCAATTAAACAAGTTAAATCAACATTATCAAGATTATATGATTTCACAACAACGCCGTTTGTTGGTATGGCGAATGCTGCATGTATAATGGCATCCCCTATCATATCTCCTCCAATAAGACTAAGTGAAGCAGCTACTTTACAACAATCAAATAATAAAAATATACTCCCAGGTTTATTAAGTAGTAGAAAAGTTCATGTTGGCTTGACTTCAAAAAATGCTTTGTTGTTTGGTGCCGCTAATTTAGTTGGCTCTTGGATGATATATGACGATGATCTCGAAGACGGTTCTGGATTCATAATGGCATGGTCAACACTGTTTCTTGTTGTTAATGGAAAAAACTCGTTGACAGCATTGAAATATAGAAGAGCTTGGCCATTGTTGTTAAGTTCGTTAGCAGTCGCGAATGTCGGATTATACGGGAAAAGGTTCATCAGTCGCGATTTTGGTCCGCTAGCATAATGCTATTAATCTATATATATATATATATTCGCAATCTTATATACTTCATTCAGCCAAATTTAAAGATCTTTAATGTTCATTCTGTACGTGTACTCAACGTAAATCTTAAATTGATCACAGAGATTCTTTGTATGTCATCTGTAGAATATACACAGTCTCATATCATCTTATCGATAGTGAATCTCGGCCGAGGGACAAATGAAAGGAAAGGGGACTGTCACAGGTTTCTGGAAAAGATAACATGATCCATTCGGTAGATTTTGGATTTTGATTCTGATAGCGACCATAAACGAAACTTAAGATACAGTTTGCTATTGTTGAGAGGAGTGTTCGATTACTAATTTAACAGGAACGAGAAACAAAATATAATTAAGAAGGTCTAAATATTAATCAGTTTGATATTATTCTAAAAACATTTCGCTATTAATAATCTATTGAATCAATACAATCAAAATACATCCACACTCGGATATTATAACAATAAATAATGGGACCAGGAGGTACAGCAACAGTGGGATCTTCCACTATTAATTTAACGAAAACTATCGTAGGTGCGGGTATGTTGGCTATTCCATTTGTATTTAAGAATGATGGTGTATTAGTAGGTATAATATTAACGTTATTAGCTGCAACAACATCGGGATTTGGTCTGTTCGTATTGGCTAGATGTTCTAAAGTTTTATCTAATCCAAGAACTTCTTCATTTTTTACATTATGTATGATAACATATCCATCGTTGTCACCTTTATTCGATGTAGCGATGATCGTTCAATGTTTTGGTGTTGGGTTATCATATTTGGTGTTGATCGGTGATATATTCCCTAGTTTATTTGGAGGAGAAAGAAATTTTTGGATATTAGCTAGTGCGATAATTGTTTGGCCTTTATGCTCTTTGAAGAAAATGGATAGTTTAAGATATTCAAGTATTGTTGGTCTAATGGCATTGACATATATCTTTATTCTGGTCATTTCTATGTTCGTGCTAAAGACTATCATACAGCACGATGTCAAGATAGAGAGGGGCCCAGTAAATTGGTTTCATGTATATAGTTGGAAAGGTCTATTATCATCATTCAGTATTGTTATCTTTGCATATACTGGATCCATGAATATTTTTTCTATTATCAATGAATTAGAAGATAATGCAATGACTGAAATTAATAAAATTATCAATTACTCCATCTCAATTTCATCTTTCTTTTTCCTAAGTGTTGGTATTACAGGTTATTTGACTTACGGTTCTAATACACTAGGTAACATTTTATTAAATTATGATCCAAACTCACCGTGGATTTATATTGCAAATTTCTGTCTGGCCTCAATGCTAATATTGTCATTCCCACTATTATTTCATCCTTTGAGAATTGCAGTAAATAATCTTGTGGTTTTCTTCAGAATGAAATATCCAGCTGTAGTACATCGAAATACTAGTATGGAAGATCTTAATGGTGACGAAAATGATAACGCTCCAGAAGATTACTATTTCAATAGTAGTGCAGCATCTATTACTGCAACTGCGACAAGAACCTCAATGGCATCCATTGTGATGAATATTGAAGATGATGATATTGATGCCGAGGATAATTTATTAGCATCAAGTATATGTGCCAGTGATTTGGATCAGATTCAGGATGGTACGTCCGAGATAGTAACATTACCCGAACGAGGTGAAGAAGAACAACATGTCTCGTTCCCTGATTCAAGATTCTATATCATTACATTTACGTTGTTACCATTGATGTATGTGATCTCATTAAGATTAAGATCATTTGCATTTGTTTTAGCATTAGTTGGCGCAACTGGTTCTACATCTATGTCCTTTACATTACCTGGTTTATTCGGTTATAAATTAATTGGTTCGGATTCGCTTGCTGTGGGACAAATGATATCAAAGAGAGATGCATTTTATAAGAAATGTAGTTTATTGCTAACATGGTTTGGTATCATTGTCATGATATTATCCTTGTATGTAACAATGAAGTACGGTGCAGAGAACTAATAGAAGTTGTATGTACTGGCATATTTAATGAAATAATAAATCGATTTAAAAAAAACCTGAGATTTTTATTTGAATGCAATATAAAGTTTTATATACATATGTATATGTAATGAGATTCGATGAAGCAATCAAGGGAATCATGCAATTGGTATAGTCCTTGGAGAAAATGAATTGGATAACGAGATCCAAAGTAATGCTTAAGTTTCGTTTTGTGATGTTGTTTATAATTCGTTACCATTTGATGGAGTATTATTTCCTATTAATTCATTGCTGTAAATTAAAATTGTCCAAAAAATATTACACCAATTCCAAAATTCCCAAGAATTTACCACAATTTGTTCATCTTGTGGTTTTCTAAATGAGGTTGGAATCCATTTTGAATTACAACCCCATATACACATATCATTTTTAGATTCTCCAGAATACTGTAAAATTAAATGTGTATACATTGCAATTAATACGCATGGGCTATACCAATATAATAATCTCATAAAACGACGACTTCTTCTTCTCTCTCTTGAATTTTTCCTCTGTAGAGCAGGTATGATTCTTGTTGCTGAGTAGAAAATTAGGATTCTGAAACATAAATTTATAACAACCGCAGGTGATACAGATTCAGAAGCCATATCAAATATGATCCAAAATAACTGTGTGATTGACGATGGTACAGTTACAGTAAAATTTTTGAAGAAATTCCAAATTGGTTGGCATACAATTTTAATATTAGCAAATGAAAAAAATGTAAAATTTAAATAGTATGGTGAAGCTAAAGTTTTAACCTTAAATGATTTCCATAATAATTGTACATTATTAACAATGTTCCCACCGTAATAGAATATTAAATCGTCTTTAATTTGGAAAGAGTTTTGACGTGCTTGCCAAACTTCTCTAAACATTGCAAAAATTTCATCTGTTGCACTTGTTGCTAATTGTGGGGATAATTCATAGATACATCTAACAATATATGCAAAAAACAAAGAACTTTCGACAACGGAGCCTCTTTCTGAGACAATACCATATATCCCTAATGAACCCACTAATGATAAAACAAAACCTAACAATGACGCAGTCTGAATGGATAGATCCCAAATTGGTGTCACATAGATACGGTACAAATAATATAGTGAAGTAGTAATGACGCCGCCTGAGGCTAATAAAGATGAAATAATCCAAGTATTTGATTTTTTCTCGTTAGATAACCATTTATTTGTTTCACCGATTGCTTGAATTGCTAAAATTGTAAAGAAACCTTCTGACATTGTGAAAAATGGAGAACAAAATGATAATGAAATTTGCCATGGTTTAACGAAAAATTTATAATAGTAATAATACATTATCCAGTTCGATTTAGTTGGTTTAGTGCTTTCTCTTATCATTGTTTGGAAATCATCGTTATTTGAGAAACCTGATAAAAATAAGTACAGTAATGATGCTATAATTAAATGTTGACAATAATATAGGATAAATGATAGAAATATGAAGAATTTATTAGCCCATTTTTTAGCGATAAAATGTAATGTTGTTGAAATAAAATATAAATTGAATAAAGTTACTGTAAATGATAGACCACAGTATAATCCACCAATGTTAAAGGCAATTGGAATTGATATCAATATGAATAATAGATAGAATGAACCAGAGCATATACGAACACTTCGTATAAAACTTTCCATTAAAAGGTTCATGTTGTGTGGGAGAATATTTGTAATGTGGATTGGTTTTAATGTTTTTCTATTAGTCTCTAGATGTTAGTGATAAATGACTAAATTTCCGTATTTATGATATTGTTATTGTTTTGTATTTCGTTATGTCGATATTGAATTGTTAAATAGCAAAAGATTTCAAATATGAAAAATAAACTGTATAATACAAGAGAGTCATGAGGAAACTCTCAGCAATGATTCCCTGTTCAAGTAATAATAAATCATTCAAACAACCGAACTAAACTTGCCTAATTCAATGCAATCTATCAATCAATCTATCGATCAACAAAGTTACATCAGGGACAAAAAGTTTTCTCTCTATTTGTTTGTCTGTGTACTCCTGCGCAGTGGGAAGTTGTCCGCGGGCGCCATCTAACAAAACAAAAAATTTTCGCAGTGAGCTGTTTGTGTCGGGAACATAACGTACATAGCGATATAAAATTTTTCAGTCTGTAATTTCCGATGAGCATCTCTCTTGATGAATAAAACAATTGATAACTATTTATATTTTGTTTATCAACTGTTTGTTTTCTGATTCTTAATTCAGGGTGGTCATATTATCTCGTAAAAATAACCAACAATGGCTAAGTTTAGCAACGATTATAAGAATAAGAGTAAAAACAACAATGGAGGAGGTAGAAAGCGTGGGAGAAATGAGTTGAGAACCATTAAGAGATCAACAAGAAGAAATCAAGATGGTAATGAATTGGATTCTGCAGCCAATGCAGATGATATGATTCATGACAATAAAAGTGAAAGTGAAAGTGAGGATGAGGATACTAAATCGAAGGAAGAAGAACTTGATGAAGAAGAAAAGAAAGGGAAAGTCT
>JAXQGP010000184.1:0-46608 GCA_037040125.1 Kazachstania sp. M6911
TATTTCATTGAACCTACTGGTCATGGTCTTAAAGAATTAGATGTCGAAATTATGAAGCGTGTAGCTCGTTTCACTAACGTTTTACCAATTGTTACTAAAGCTGATTCATTTACAAAGGATGAATTAAAACAATTCAAACAAAATATTATGAGTGATATTGAAAAATATAATGTTCCGGTTTATAAATTCGAAGTAGATCCAGATGATGATGATATCGAAGCCATTGAAGAAAATCAAGCTTTATCAGCATTACAACCTTTCTCAATTGTCTCATCTGATGAAAGAAATTCTGATGGTAAATATATTAGAGCTTATCCTTGGGGCACATTAATGATTGATGATGATAAAATTTCTGATCTTCGTGTATTGAAAAATGTTTTATTTGGTTCTCATTTACAAGAATTTAAGGATACTACACAAAACTTACTATATGAAAATTACCGTACAGAGAAATTATCAAGTGTAACGAAATCTGGTGGTTCAGCAAATCCAGAAGGTAAGAAAACTGATGGTAAGAAGACAATTGGTAATAGAGATAGTGCAGCACCAAGTTTAAGTAATTTTGCCTCCTTAATTAATACTGGTCAGTTCAAATCTTCACAATCTCTTGCATCTAATGCTAAATTAAGTAAAAGTGATTCAAGTCGACTACCTACTACTCCACAAATCAATCAAGATGAAACTAATAATAATGTGGATTCTTCATCAGATGTAAAAGAATCCCCAATAAAACAAATGTCTGATGATATTAGAAATGGTAATGAAGAAATTATCAGATCAATCAAGAAGGAAGCACAATCCAATGATGCTGTAGAGAGAAATATGTTAAGAAATATTTCTGAAACTGTACCATATGTATTAAGACATGAAAGAATTATTGCCAGACAACAAAAATTAGAAGAATTAGAAGCACAATCTGCTAAAGAATTACAAAAGAGAATTCAACAATTAGAAAAGAAAGCACATGATTTAAAACTAAGGGAGAAATTATTAGCTCAACAAGGTCGTCATCCTTCTTCAACATCTATAACATCTGATAATACAAGTTTTACTACAACAAGATCAATTTCACAAAATCAAATGAAGAAAAATGATACCTATACAGATTTAGCCTCCATTGTATCAGGTAAAGAATAAATAAAAATTCAATAATTTTAGACAATATGATGTAAGATATAATATATATATATAAATACAATAAAGCAAAAAAAATATAATAATTCAAAGAAAGAAAAAAAAAACGTATTTTTTTTATTGAAACTATAAACTTGTATAATGAGATGTATTTAATAAAAAGCTATATAGGCGAAGAAGATATGCGATGTGTGATTTTAACTTGGCTTTCTTTCATCTTGTATAATTTTGCATATAATTAAAACTAGCAGTTGAATTATTTGCAGTAGATGTAGTTGAATTAACATTTAATCCACTATTACTTTTTCTATTATTTGGACCTCTAACACCTAATGGATTCTTTGAGAAACTTAATCTAATACCACCTTTATTACTTGTTGTTGCACGAGGTAATTGTCTACCATAAAGTTCAGCAAGTGCTCTTGTAGCGAAACTAACATCATCGAATTCAACGAAACACATTGGTCCATGACCATGACCATGACCGTGACCATGTCCATTAGTATGATTTAAATTTTTATTTCTAAATGATAATCTTCTGAACCCTTCTTGATCTGCAAATAAGACACGTAATTCTTGCTCGGTCGCATCTGGTGGCAAATTACCTACGTATAAAGTATTACAAGGTGGATTTTGATCAGCTGGATTAGCAGGAGGTGGAATCTTTGATAATAATGATAAATCAGCTTCTGTGACACCACTATAACCTTGAATATTTGATTCTGAATTACCCATTGAATATTTTGAAGAATTTTGTAATTTTGTTTTATTTTCATCAGAAATTGTAGATTTATTTAATGTTTTAAAATTATTTGATCTTGATTGTTGAATTCCATTAGAATCTCTAAATTGTCCATGTGTATTAGATGTGATATCTTGTTGGAAATTATGTGATAAATATGATGTTGAATTATCTTGTTGTAATAAGGGTGCAGATTTTTGGCGTAATTGTTGTTGTTGTTGTTGTTGTTGCATTAATTGCATTGAATTTAAATTAAATTGTGATAACGATTCATTCATTGGAATACCATTAGAATTCATGTCGATGGAAGACTGTCCCATAGAACCCGCTATGGAATTTGCATTATTATTATTGTTATTATTATTACTATTTTCTCTTTCATTATCAGTTAATGTCCAATCAAGATTTGTATTTGTATTTGTGTTGCTATTTACATTTTGTAGATCTTGGAAATTATTCATATTTGATCTAATTTTATTTGGATTCCAAATATTTTCATTAATATCATCATTTTCCATTAATAATAATGATTTCCCAACATCTTTAGTATGAGTTGGAGTAATTAATGATAAATCTCTGGTATTTTGTTGTTGTGAATTTAAATCTTGAGTAAATGGATCAGAGAATGAAAATCTTGATTTTTGTTGTGAACTTAAATTTAATTGTGGTCCATTATTAAAACTTACAGTAGATGATGAATCAATTGGTGTAGAACTTAATCTTGGTAATTGAACATTATTACCATTATTATTAGTATTTGTATAATTCATCATTGAACTACTTAATTGGTAATTTTGTTGATTTTGTAAATGTTGAAAATTTATTGGATCATTATTATTTGTTGAATCTGGTAAAACTTTTGAAATATTAATTAAATTATTATTTGAATCATCAATAATTTCAATTGGATATAATTTTTTAAAATCTGGTCCAAATATATCATCCTTTGTTGATAATATTGAAGCATATAATTTAACTAATGATAAAGAATCAAATTTTGCAATAATTGTTCTACCTGTATTAGTTGATTCAAATTCAGTTGTTGAATCAATTGGAGAATTAATATTCGAATCTGTTACTAAATCAACATTTATAATACCCTTAGCTAAACTAAATAAAATATGACATTCACGATTCGTAATATCTGTTGGAACATTTTTAATATTTAAAGAATAAGTTGTTGTTGAATTATCATTATTCATAATATTATTTTTCAAAGTTTCATGACTTTGATTAATTGACATATTTCTTAAAGTATTTGTTAAATTAAAAGGTGATAAATTTTCATTTTCAATATTATTACTATTATTAATATCTGATTGATTTTGTTGCATTTGCATCTGTTGCTGTTGTTGTTGTTGTTGTAATTGTTGATTTGAAATATTTTGTGATTGCCTTTGTATTGAAGGAGGTATTATCATATTATCTGAACTTGAATTAAATGCTCTTTGAATGAAAAAATCAGTATTTGGAATCTGATTATTTTCTTTTAATAATGAGGACATGTTTTACTATTTTTTTTATTTTAAAAGAAAATTGAATATGATATGATATGGGATGAATAGTTAAAAAAATATATGTTAATGGAAAGAATAATAATAGTATAATAGATATATCTGTGGAAAAAATATATCAAAAAAATGAAATTTATATTTGGCTAAATAAAAATATTAGAATGTAACGTAATGTGTAAACAATGAAAAAAATATGATAGCTGTTGATAATTTGTAAATATGTGTTTACTTTAATATGCTGAATTGTATGACTGTTTAAATTATAAAGAAAACAAAACAAACAGTTATAATTGGGAAAAAAATACACTAACGGTGTGAATAATTAGTTGTAAATGTCTCTTGTAGTTGGGAAAACTAATATAAATAAAAAATATGTTCTTTTTTAAGAACTATCTGTTACGATGAATAAGTTGAAATGTATTTTTTTTTCTCTTACTGAAAAGGAGAGAATGATATTGATTATCTGTTTAATATAATCAATCTTATTATTTTAAAGAATATCAGGAATTTCGTAAAATATTCTTGTTTTGTTTTTCTATTTTATCTTCTGATCTCAAAATTTCTTAAAAAAAAAAATGCTGTGAAAATTTCAAGGTATATGATAGAATATCTCTTTTGGAATATGTAAATGATTCAATTATGGGAATGAAGAGTTAAAATGAGAAAAAAAAAATATCAGTATGATTGTAAATGTGCTGTTCTTTTGAAATATTGTGTATAGTTTTATAATATGGATCAATTTTTACAAGAGATAAGAGAAGAAATAAATAGTACAAGAGAAGAATTCCTTTAAGATATGAATTAAATATATAAACAAAGTGTCAAAGGTAAATAATAATATTAAAATAACGTAAAGTAAGAATAATAATTAAGAATTCATGGAATAAGAAGAAAAGGTTTAAGTTTGAACAGTTTAATCAACTTTATTTTGGTTCACCACCAGTCAACAGAGGAAATATATACCACGTACCGCACATTTTGTTAAAAATCCAACGTTTACTCACTTACTTACCGTTGTTAGCTGCGCTGCGCTGCACACGCCAAAATTGCAACCAAATAGAGAACGAAATATTCAGTTTGTTTGAATTTTTGGGACAATAACAACAGCCCGCTCGAGGTTTCTTTCATAATAAAATGTGGCACAATAATGGTCGTACACAACGGAGTGGCCCGCGCTGTTGTCTTTGTCTGTGGTTGATGATCACACAAACGGCTGTACAAACCACATTGTGGTACGGCAGTTTCTGCGACAAATTGTGTAATTGGTTTACAAAATACTATCATCATGTACGAGTTGCTGCTTTCTCTCACCGGCTAGAACTGTGGCCAGAAGGAGTGCAAAACAACGTGGGCAGGTGCACCAGCAACAGTGGAAAATAACATAGGGGCCTGGGAAACCGAACAATAAGACAAGGGGAAGAAGTAGTAGGAAAGAACTATTGAAACTCGGTTGAATTATTACCATCTTGTTCTGTTTTTGCTATTAGCAACAGATATTTTGTATCGTTGACTTCTTCTCCTGTAAGAAAAAGAAAAGGTTCGGCTGCTGTGTCGCTAGTTCGAAACAAATCGATTCTGTGAACTCCGTAAAGCGGTATGATCAACTTCATTACATAAATTCGCCAAACATTGAGAAAGATATATATAGTAAACTATCTTAAACAAGGATGTGAATGCTTATTGCAAGTTCATTTCATAACGTTAGGTATATTTAAGAAGCTTTTGCTAAGGTATTACTGTAAGAACTTACCCTTTTTTTTGCTTGAACAGTAACTAGTCACACATCCACATTTCTTTAAAAGAACAACTATCAGTTTTAAGTGCCATTAAATTCAATACTGCTCTACCAAACGACCCTATCTACCAGTACATAAATCCTCTACACTCAAACTCTATTCTCTTGCCTTAACTTGTATAATTATCGCAGCCTTTAAAACTTTCCTTCTTGTCCAATCAGAGCCGCGCATTTCCAACCGAGAAACAGTTCAGCTTCTTTCTGTCTCCCTCTGTTTCTGCTGGGAAGGAAATTAGAACCACGTCCTTGCTCTGCGTAAACAATAAACAACGCTAAAAGATCCGCGCTGTAAATTTTTGCATCAAGATAAAAAGCATATTTGTAAAGTTTTACATAGTATGAGACACAGCGTTTCCCAAACGTTTCCATAATCTTTCCCATTACCATGTCAATGTTCGATGACGGGCAAAGAAGGTAATTTGGCGGGAACTTTCAGAATTTCCTGCTTTCCCATGACGGATGTCCAACACGGTAATGGGAAACATTCTGGAAACGTTTGCGAAACGGTATCATTTCGCTGAGCGCGCCGGCCTCTCAGAGACTCGTTACACCGACTTGATATAAAAGAATAAACACTAGCAGTTGTCTAGTTATGCAATCAATATTTCATATAAAAGAGTGCCATCAAGATTTGAACATGTGTACGTAGCTTATATGCCTCTGAATATGTAACTGTGTGTATGTTAACACCCGTATACTTATAATCTTGCTATTCGATGAGGCCAAATGGTCAATTAGACGCATGTTGCCACAAATATCTTATATTCCAAACTTTCAACTCATCCTTAAAATTTTATGGTATCGAATTATTATATTAAAATTAGTTATACATATTTATTTAATTTTATGTTTTATTGTTCAAAAAAATACTATTAGTTAATTAATTATGCGTAATGGAATAAAAATATACGCTTTCCAAATATCGAGAATCATTTCCAACAGTCTCAATAACAACGGATGTACAAACATCCTATATTTCTTTTAAGTTAGCTTCACAAACTTAACTGAAAGAAGTAACAATACTTTCTCTAATCTTACTTCTTCTCTTTTCCTTTTCACTCATTATCTTTTTAGTTTCTTTACGGCTTTTAGTTGAACGATTACCACTAAACATACCGCCCATCTTCATCTTTGGCATACCCTTCTTGTAACTTCTTGGTACAGTTGGATCATCTTTATCTCTCTTACCAAATGCACCATTGGCTTCTCTTGGTAATCTCTTAACACCCTTTGCCTTCATTGCCGCTATCTTAGCTTCAGTAGTTGAAACTAATGGCGCAGAAAGTATACGGGCAGGAGGTTGTGAATCAGAACCTAGAGTGTTACCTCCTATTGGTTTTGAAATACTAGCGGAGGTTGGAGTAGTGAAACCATCATTCATTGGAATAGAATCTGTTTGTGCAGTAGTATCAAGAGTTAAATTTTGATCCTTGTTATTTGGAACTACAGTTGGTTGGAATTTAGCCATGTATTTCATTTCATTAGAATTAGTCATTAATGGTGAACTGTTGTTACTTTCATCATTAACAATATTTCTGGTGATGTTGTTGGATCCAGAACTGTATGAGGTAGATGTCTTATTCAATTGTTCTGGTTGTAATGAATTTTCATTTTCACTCAATTCATTAGAATAAAATGGTTTAGTCTTGAAGGAATAATTGTTACCTTCTGGTGTAGATACCATTAAATTATCCCCACTGATTGTAGTAGTATTTTCCTTTAGGTTTTGTAATTCATTAATTGGTGAGCCTTCATTCATTGGAGTACCTGGATTACTGAATATATAATAACCAATAATTTGTGGCTGAGCAGATGTTGGTAAACCACCTGGGATATCGACAGAAGAAGAACTTTTGAAATCTTCAGCGGAGATAAATCTTCCAGGGGGTAATTGCCTAGATCCAGCGTCGTTTGTTTGGGAACCGTTACCATTTGGATTCAAAGTTTGTGGATAAGCAGCGTTTTCAACATCCTTAGTTGATGCGTCGTTTGTTTCAGATTGTGTCTTTTCAACTAAGTAATTCGATTGTGATGGAATATTTGAGATCAAATTGGTATTTGCGTTATCTAGAGGAAGACCAGACGGTGGTTCACCACTATAAGTAGCTTCCTTAACCAATTTTTCGTAGTAAACTTTTTCTTCAGTTTCATTTGGTAATCTCTTAATACTTGGATCTTCAATTACAACAGTTTCACCAAGTGGTGGTAATCCACTAGTTGGTTTCAAAGTCTTTGGTGATTTAGATGTACCTAATGATTTTGAGCTTGGTTTCTTATTCAAACTTGATTTACTGGAACTACTCAATAGACCTTTAGTTTTCTTACCCTTTTTACCCTTGACATTTTTAGCGTTAACTTCTGGGGTAGCTACTTTCTTAACACCAAATGGATTCTTTTGATTACCTGGTTGCATTGCCTTTGATAATTTCTTACCAACTACAGGTTTTTGATGTAGGACTTGTTTTTTTGAACTTTTCTTACCAAATAATTTCATACCTTTAGTCTTTTCACTTGTAGTAGTAGCCAAAGGTTTCTTTTGTTTCTTACCACCTTCTTTATTATTAAATAAACCCATCTTTGGAGTAAAATTAGTTGGTTTTGTGGTACTGTAAGATTTCTTACGATTATTTGATTTATTTCTAGACAAGAAACCCATTTTACTTTCATGAACTTCTTCATAAGATGATTCATCACCAGAATCACTTTCACCTTCAAAACTATCATCACCACTATAAGATTCAGCATCAGAAATACCAACGATTTCTCTGTCATTATCATCATCTTCATCTTCTTCAGAAGTTTCTTCTTCCTCAGATGATTCTTCTTCTTCCTCTTCTTCTTCTTCAGATTCAGATTGCATAGTCTCTACGACATATTCATCTGGTTCACTTTCAGGTTCAGGTTGCTTCTTGGAACCCTTCTTACCCTTTTTGCCTTTCTTATCTTTAATATTAGATGTTCTATAAATAGTTAATTAATTGTTAGTAAAAATTGAAAATTTTCTAATATAAATGAATGAATTGTGCTCGTTTAATTTTGCGATGACTATGTCGTACCTGATGCATATTCTTTGTTTTCATTGAGATCAAAAAAAAATATGCAATTCCGGAAAAATTCCACAATGCGGAAGAACTGACGGAGATCAATAGAGAGAGAACGGTGCCCATAATTTTGTAAAAGTTACATCATCCAGGGGGATGTTACAACTTGGAATAATAGCTTTTGGGAAGAAGGAACTATTACCATATTTCATTTTTTTAATAACTATTTATGGATTCCGTAGCTGTTTCCAAAATAATTTTACTACTTGCATCATCTCCATTGCAATACGAATATCACATTAAATTAAACAATCTTATTCAGTAAACTATGATTTAACATACTTCTTAAATAGATTCATATTTTGATTATTGTTGAATACTGTAATTTGATCTAAAAATCTATATTGACAGTGTAAATTTTATACAGATTGTCTAAAAAAAAAATATAACGATCAAGTAAACTTCTTATTGATCTTTGATCAATAATGGAAAATACAAATTATGTAAGATGAGTTGTATATATAAGAAATGTAAAAAAATAAATAAACAAGTTTGTAAAAATAAACATTACAAACAAAATACTCATTCACAACTTTGTTAGTGCCGGACGAGGTAAGAGATCAAATTACGAAATACAAACAAATTTTGCTTAGACGGATAACTTACGATAAATTAACAGCTATTATATTTTAATTTCCTCTTAAGAGGACACCCTTCCAATATATTTAATCATTAATTAAGACTAAAAATTGCAGTAAGAAAAGGGAGTAAATTCATCTTATACGAACATCTAATGACGACAATCAGTTTTTTCACAACTAAGACTGAGTCTTTTCATTGCATGAAGAAACAATCAAAAGTAAGAACAAACAAACAACATTTAAATAATAACTAAAATTTTAATATGTTAAATAAAATTAATTGATGGAGTTTTCGTCAGTATGTATTTCTGTGAATTTACTAACCGAGGGAACAGTGAAGAAACGTCTTAAGATGTCAAAGAAGATTGTTATAAATAGGGGTTTTTAGTATCATACTATTGAAATTTGTCCCTTATATTCAATGCGCCATTTAATTAAATTTGAACGATGAGTTCTCATTTCATTGCTGCTTGTTTTGTTCATTTTAGTTTCAGTAAAAGTTTCCATTTTAGTGCAAGACGTCTCGTAACTTATTAAGGCAATATTACCGTATCCGGTAATTCTAAATTGGGAAAATGAAAAATAAAAAGTAAAATTAATTCAATTTAGAGCAGTCGCACAGAAATACCTGTACGAATGTTCCATTTCTTCTGTTTTCGCGCCCCTTTCTTTTTTCTGATACATGTTTTTTGACATAATATATCTGCGCTGTTTTACAGACCGACTGAAAATATATAATTTACAAATTGAACGAAAACAAAAAACCCGCAGAGAGATTGTAGTACAGAGTGTGAATAACGTGATTACCAGATCAGGCAATACATAATATTGTTAACCCTTCAAGACCTGAAAAGGCTACGTGGAAAGTGATATACGGATCTACGGAGGTTTCTTAGAGGATCTACATAAATTACATAACTATTTCACTGGTAATTTTAATTGAAATTGATACAAATGACATTAAATAGGTATCAATTTACAAAGAATAACTGATGGAAGTTAATAAGATATTAATCACGTAATAACTAATACTAATTTAATCGAGCTTGTTAAAATGATAAATGCTCTCTCCAAGGTCTACTTATTCGATCAACGGGCTCAACTTAATAAGACCCGTTTTTTTACCTTGCTCCGTAAGGAAACAACAGCAAAAAAAGAAAACAGATATCAATGAAATGAACTCCGGAATTTAATGAAAACAAGGATTTTCAATAGTATTAGCTTACATCCAGAGATTCATTCACTCGGTTAAGCAACCAGCATAATATCAAGTTTCTTGAAATTAAGGGATAACTGTGAGACATATATTTGGCTACGCAATTAAAAAGAAAAGAGGAGTATGAATGCTCTTAAATAATTTTAATATTGAGATCAGTTAAAAAAACATAAATATATGTAAAGATAATCATAACTATTTGCTGATTATAATTCCATTTCTTGTTTAACGTAATCTTCATTTTCATTATCGATATCACCTTTATCTTCAGCATGTGCATTATTTACTTCCAACTGAGTCTTCAATTCTTCATATGTACATTCAATTGGACAGAAAACTTTTAACAAATATTTATCATTTAATTTCAATTTACCCGTTTGAAGTTTGAAATTAAATATTTCACCAATTAAAAAGTGTAAATGAGTCAATGATAAAAGATCTTGATCCCCATTACAGAAATATATTAAATTTTCTCTATTAATAATATGAATCTTTAATAATCTTGTTGGATCAGTTACTTTTCTAGATGTTAGATCATCAGTTACAGTTAAAATGATAGTATTAGCTCTATACATATAATCCCAACTTAATAATTTCATATTTTCAACAACAAATATTTCATTATCATCAGTTTGTAATTTATATAATATATTAAAATTCTCTGTTTGGTTAGTTATTCTAAATTCAGAAATATCAATATTTAAATCAGGAATTGTTGAAGTTATTGGTTCAATAGGTGATTCATTTTCATTTTCATTATTATTATTATTATTATTTTCCTCATTTTCATTATTATTTAAAGGATTTTCAAAATATAATTCATCAGGTGGAATAATTATCATTGCGCCTAAATCAGAATCTGATAATTGAAATGGGAAATATCTCATATATTCAGTTAATACAGGCTTATATTCATCTTTAAAACTAATACATAATTCTTTAAATTTTCTTTCTGTAATTTCATATAAATCATGTAGGTTTGAAATTGCTTTTTTATCATTATACCATCTTCTTTCATTAATTAATTGTCTTGGTAATGGATCACATTTTCTAACAATTAAACTTAAATTATCATTATATTTAGTAACTTTTAAAGTTAATTCACAAATTATACCCATTGTCGATAAATTTTTGATACGTTCAGTTTGTCCATCTTGTTTTAATTCATTAGCTAAGTCATCATATCCAATTTTTTTTAATTCTGACATAAATTTAGCAAATTGATTATCATAAATTCTTGCTTTAATACAATCATCAAATCTTAAATAATGCTGTTCACTAATTAAATTTTGTGGTAATACACCATATTTATGACCATTTTCATTAGTTGTAAAATCTGTAAAGACAATATCAACATATGAACTACTATCATAAGTACAAGAGACTAATATTGCGACAGTTTTAACAAATTGTGGCATTTTATCATCTATTGAAATATCTTTCCATTTTTTAAATGATTCAACAGGTGGTGGTTCAGTGAAAAATTCTCTTGGTTTCAATTTTTCAGTATCATAAAATCTTAATTCTGGCATAATATATGGAATTTTATCATTATGTTCAACACCTCTTAATGATGCATTAATTTTCAAATTAATATTATCACCAATAATAATATTTGTTGATGGACAACTTTTAGTTTGAATACAATTATAATAAGGTTCTAATAAAATAATATCAGATTTTTTAAATTTTGGTTTAAAATCTTTATTATCTTCTTCATCACCATAATCGTTAACAGGTTTTAAATAAATTTCATTATAATCTGAAAGTTTCCTTGATCCAACATATTTCGCTTGAATTTTATAACTACTATTTAATTGCATATTAAGAAATAATTGAGGATCCCATCTTTCATCAATTGGTATTAATCTCATTTCTTGTAACACCAGATCATCATCGTTATTGATCTCATTATTTCTATTTGTATCTGTTTCATCAATGTTATGATCAATTATACCAATAGTATCAGCAGATGGAGATTGATTAGCATCAGTGAAAATTTCATTTTCATTATCATTTTCTTCAATATCAGAATCTCTAAAAGATCTTTGAGTATCCATAGCTTGTGAATTGAAATCATTTTGTGACGCTAATGAATCAATAACAGGGAATCTATTAATTAAAGGAGTTGAAATGAATCTTTGTCTTTTATTAGTTGTTTGACAATAATGTATTAAATTTTTCATTCTATTTGATTCAATATCTTCTTTATCAGCTAATTGTTCGAATGAAAATAAATCATTTGGATTTGAATCCATTTTACATAACGTTTTGAAACATCTTGTTACTGATTCGATATGCCACTCAGTAATTGATGAATCATGTTTTGACATTGAATTTTTAACGAATTTTTTCAATTTCATAAAATTTAAAGAATATTCAGCAAATTTTTTAATTGATAAATGATTCATATCTTCAAGAAAGATAGACATTTGTGAATCCCTGATACCACATTGTGCATCTATACAAAATAAACATATTTTCTGATTGAAAATATCTTTCATTTGCCATTCTTTATTAAAATCTTCAGTAATTCTTAAATTTAATGATCTTAATAATAATTTTGTTGATAAATTACCATTTAATTTTGAGAAAGTTTCATTAATTTTCAATTTTGTTATTAATATATCATTATTTGAATTTAATAATGAAAATTTAAAATAAATTGATTCTTTAGTATGAATAATATCTTTTAAAATTCCAATAAATTTAATTGGTTTAATTTCATTTTCTTTACAAATTAATTCAATATCTGATAAATTATCAATATGAATATATTCATTAGTCATAACAACGGGTAAAAATTGGCATACGTCTTGTAATGATACTGATCTCTTTATGTAGTGGGATCATATATATATATATACGGTTTTTTTATAAAATGTTGTTGTTTCTCGATGCCATGTTGATTTGTTTGTTTATCTTTTCCCACACTTAGTGTATCACCGCAGAGAACGGCAGCAGCGATGCTCAACAAACGGTATATCGAGATAGACAATAATTTACGCGTTGGAACATGATAATATAAATAGTGATAACATCTGTAATCAAACAAACCCAAAAAGATACAATTTCAAGTATGTAAACAAATCAATCAAAACTTATTTCAAAATGAGAGTTGTATTACAAAAAGTTAGTCAAGCATCTGTAACAGTAGATTCTCAATTAATTTCAAGGTATGTTTAAATATAATGAAACTTCTATAAGAAATAATTTTTACTAACGTTGTAGATATGAATAAATCTCTTTCACGTAGTATTAAACATGGGTATATGTTACTTGTTGGTATATCAATTGATGATACAATTGAAGATATTAAGAAATTAAGTAATAAAATTTTAACATTAAGATTATATGATAATAATGAAACACAAACTATGTGGAAAGAAAATATTCAAGAATCTCAAGGTGAAATACTAAGTATATCACAATTTACATTATATGCAAGAACTAAAAAGGGTACCAAACCAGATTTCCATTTAGCACAAAAGGGTGAAATCGCACAAGAATTATATAATGATTTTTTAAAACAATTACGTGATAAATTAGGTAATGATAAAGTTAAAGATGGACAATTTGGTGCGATGATGAGTTGTAATTTAACAAATGAGGGACCAGTGACAATTATATTAGATAGTCAAAATTAACATCCCAAACGTCTAGATAAGATAATAATAAACAACGCGTAAACTATATTAATATAACGCGTTTCTATCTTCTATATAGTTCTTATACAATATTATTATAAATTGAACTTTCATTTAAATAACTTTATTAGTCTTTTACCGATATCTCGGAAATAATAAATCTTGACAAGTGGTAAACAATAACCGAATATGGAAATAAGGTAAACGGTTGAAGTATATTAAATTGCATTAATTGCATTAACTATGCTGTTTTTGTTCCAGAATGTTCTATTTCCACCAACCGAGACTTACACTTTTGTATGTAAGGGTTAAAATGACTAATTAACAGAAAGGGTCTCTCCATATTTCTGAAACAAACCTGTGGTAATAATAATAATAAGGTCATCTCGGTATAACGGAACAATAGAACTCTTTCACCCACTCACTGAACGTATTAATAAGAATTTAAATTCAGGGAAACACCCGTGCACCACAGTGTGCCACAGGGTCCATTGGCTGCGCATAAAAATGGCTTTCTTGTAGAACATTCTTCTCAGAGCCACACGTAGACACTGTGCGGCTATTCGGATTAATTATTCTTTATTAGAAATGCTTAAAAAAGTAAGGGATGCCCTCACTTTGTTACATCACACAAATATACGTACATCTACAAGAATAGTCAGAAAAACAATTAGGGCTGACATATTATAAATACGGTGTTACACTGACTAATATAGCAATAAACACTCACGCGCCATTTTATTGAGACAATTGACAAAAAGCCGCAAGGGGTCCAATTAACGCAACAATTCAATTCAATTCAATTATTTGATAGTCTCGGCCCATGTTTGTACAGCGATTATTATAGGGTTTTGTTATTAGTTGTTATTGGTTGGTTGTTGCTGACAGTGATCGACAAGGATGATAATTCTTAAAATAATAATACCGTATATCATGTAAACATACGTAGAAATAATTAAATTTTGTATCGAGAGGGCACTAAATAGTAAAGGACCCTTAGATTACGTGTAGATGTACGACACATTCTAATAGATGCCAATTAATTAGTTAAGACAAGATGAGATGAGATGAAGGGACACAACAAGAATACACATTTATTAGTAACTAATACAAAATAGTCTCAACTATCCTTTATTCTATTCTTTGTACACATGTCTTTAAGTGAAAATATCCCATTTTTTCATAACAGTTGGTCATCTTTACTAAGAGCAATAAGTACTTCAATATTATTAATTTTACAACAAATATTCCTTAGTTCTTTATACATTCTTTCTTAGTAATCATTTATATTAATCCGTAAAGTTTAAGGGATGTTGTTTCATCTAATTTAATTTAGAATCCCTTACAATAAAAATATAGAAAAGATTTTCTCTGATTCATTCCCACCTTTTTTCAAAACATATATAAACAACTTATAACTTCAATATTATATTTCAGTTATATTGTACTCTTATATCTTTACATTATTTTTTATTTTTTTTATTTTACAAATAATCATCGATAACAATTATAAATTAATTAGTTATAAACAAAAACAAACAAAAACACATAAAAAATAATAATGTTAGGTTTCCATTCTAACAAATCAACAACAACAACAGGCACTAAGGCATCAAGAGGTCAAATTATTGGGTTTGCTACCCTTAGATTCTTTCAATTTGCTTCTGCAGTTTTAGTCATGTCTTTAATTGCTTACGCTATTCACGCTTATGGTTTCCATGGTTCTAAAAAGACTAATTTTGTTTTAGCTGTAGGTGTAATCGGTACTTTTTATAATATCGCTTTATTATGTCTATCTATCATCGTACCAAAATTAGTTTTTGCAGGTATTTATTTCTTCTTTGAAGTTGTTATGTGTCTATTATGGTTCTCTGCATTCATTGTTGATGCTAAAGTTCAAGGTGATCACGGTTGTAAAGTTAAACATATTACAAATTATAATCCAAAATATGGTTCATTAGAACAATTTCAAGATTCTGAAGGTGATTATAATCCATTCACTGGTAAATATTCCACTAAGAGTGTTAAGACTGCTTGTCACTCTGCCAAAGCTTCAATTGCTTTCGCTGGTTTAGCTTGGGCTTTATTTTTAATTTCCTCAATTTTCGTTGGTTTAAATATTTTAAACCCAGTTATTGCTCATTATGGTTCTGCTGGTATGTTTAAGACAGGTACTTCAATGGGTACTAGAGTTGATAGACCATCTGCTTTAACTTTAGTCGATCCAATTGAAACTTCTTATGCTCCAGAAGACGTTGAAGCTGCTACTGCTACTGGTGCCGCTGGTGTTCCAGTAACTTCTACAACCGCTCCAACTACTGCTGCTGTTCATAATAACGCAGTTGATCAACATACTATGTCTACTGAGAATTCAGCTCCTGACGGTCAAGAAAAATCTGAAGCTTCAGCTTAGTCAAGGTAGCTTCTCCTCCTTACTTACAATATTTTAATTTTTAATTTTTAATAATAAGAAAAATTGCAATTCTTTATCTAGTTAATATCAAGTTAATTCGGTTTTTAAAAAAAAAAATAATCATGCCATATTTCTTAAACAAATTCCCCCCCCCCTCTACGGAAAATTTATATAATTTATTCCTATCTAATTTCAACTTTAATATTTAATTTTTAATAATCTAATCAAATAATACCTTAATTATATCGTTTTACTAACTTCTATACAATAGATGCAATTATTGACATACTGTGGCACAGCACAGCAGAGCACAGCACAGCAGCGCAGAAATATCAGTGAAAGTTGCGCGGAACGAAAAGTTTTTCTTTTTTCAGATCATTTAAGCTAATTGATGGGCAAACTTACTGTGCCACTGCTAAATTAAGTAACTTCATGACTAAGTCACAATGATTAACTTAAATTAAATATTGCTTTGCCTCATACCCCCTTGGATTTAATAATCTGCACATATCACTTATTTAAACAAGTACTATTTTTATTCAATTGTGCAAAATTTTAAGAGGTTGTTAATATATGGAAATATGGTATCGATGATTTTTAATCAAAAGTTGTTATTTTTAGTAAGTTTAGTTATTGTGGTTAATGGTTTAATTATTCCATTAGATGATTCATTAGAGATTAAAAGAGGTGGTGGTGGTCACGCTGGTGGTCATGCTTCAGGTGGTGGTCACGTTTCTAGTGGTGCCAAAGGTGGTAGTAGCAGTAGTAGTACTAAAGGCGGTAGCAATAGTAATTCAGATGCTGGATCCGTTGTCTCGAGTGGTGATACGTTAGTTGGTTCACAATCTGGTGGTTCTGCCGCTAAAGGTGGTACTTCAAACGCAAATTCAAATGGTTACTCTGGTAATTCAAATGGTTATAGTGGTAACACTGGGAATCGTGGTAATTCTGGTAATGGTAACGCTGTATTAGGTGGTGCCATCCTAGGTGGTGCATTAGCAGGTGGTAGTCATCCAGGTTCAGGTAGAATACAAGGTAACGCTAATAGTACAAGAACTGATAATAATAGTACTATGTCATCTACAAATTCAACTGTCGCTGCATCTACATCATCCGCTAAAAAACATCGTAATGCAGCATATGGTAATAATGATTTAATGTTTAACGTCATGGGGATTAACGGTGCTATTGCATCTTCTGCAATCATATCTGCTTTATTATTGTTGTAAGCCAGATCTCTCCTCCCGAAACCCATGTTTTTCTTAGAGTAACTCTCAATTTTACTCTCATCTATTTTAATAATTAGTAATAATGCTTAATCGCATATATTTATGACTCGAATATATAAATTCTCATATATATTTTATTTACAAAATAATGAATAAATATCTTTTCCTACCAGATGACCTTTCATCTATTCATTAAAATCATTGCTTGGCGGTGTACCATCTTCACTTTTCATATACATATCAATCGCTGCAGAAAATGCTGCAAAGCCTGCACAACCAATAAGTGCAGCTTGTGGTCCACTTTTATATGCTAAACCTGCACCCGTTATACAACCTGCTGAAACACCATTATATATATCACTTTTAGCTCTTGTTGATTCAACAACACATTCTACACCTGCATAAATTAAACCAATATAACCAAAATTTTTAGCACTTGAATATGATCTTTTACCCATATCTGCAAATTGTAATTTAATTTGTTGTTTCATTGGTAAATCTGCCATTTGTTGTATAGGACTTTGTGGATTACCTGGTGTTGGTACATGTAATGGTGTATCATATGCCATAGACGCCATAAATAAACCTAATACACCACCTAATGCAAAACCTGTAACACCACTAATTACAGATTTACCAGGACATGAAGTCATGAAATCCATCATCATTTGTGCACCCTTTTCACCTTGTTGATCTGGTGTTAATTGACTAAATGGTGTATTTTTATCTGGTGGTGGTTGGATTTGTTCCATCCCGAACCCTCTATAAACCATCGTATACTTATATTATGTTGATATATGTGTTGTGAAAGTGTAAGTCCTTGATACTTCTGCTCAAATATAGATCTCTCTCTTTCTTGTTTGATTCTTTTATCCCTGGATCTTCATTCATCTCGAAAATCTTTCACTTTTAAATCGGTTGTTCTTATTTCGCCCGCGGAGTTAATGCAAAAGGTGCACGCTGCATCAATAATGCATCTTTATGAAAATATATACATTAAATAGGAATATTATAAATTTGTTTATAATGTAAATGTATCTCTATAAAATCGATAATTCTTATATTCTTGAATTTTAAACATTAGTAATTCTCTTTTACTTTTATTATATGCACCTCTTAAACTATTTCTTTGTAAATTAAATGTTAAATCATCTATACTATGAAATTTAGTTCGTTTATCTGTTATTAATGCATCTGTAGATTCTTGCATACTATATAAACTACCATTTATACCTTGTGATCTTCTTCTTGTTTGTATCAAATTACTTGGACTAGATTCATGAGTAGATCCAGCATTTGAATTTAAATGTGATCTTAATAAACCAAAACTATTCTCAGGTGCTGTACCTATACTACTAGTAACACTTTCTACTTCTGTCTCCTTTTCACTATATATATCATGAATCATATCAATATCACTTTCATTATCTATTGAGGGTGTACTATTTTGAGATTGTATCATATGACCTCGTATCCTGTTATAAGTTAACCCTTCTAAGTTTCTACGTGTCGGTACTGTACCAAATTTCAAATCTTCTTCAAGTTCCTTTGAACTTTCTTCTACTCCCGTCAATGATTCTTCTTCCTGTGATAATACTTCATTGAAATTATTAATTTGTTTCATACTATCAAATAAATTATCAAATAATCGAAATTCAAAATTAACATTACTTTGTTCTAATTTATAATTAAGTTTATTTCTTCCAATATTCATATCTAATTCAGATTCAAACAATATCATCGGTAATTCATAAAACGATACATTATCATCTGAGTCAGACCCATCAGGAATGGTTCTAAATGCGCCTATCCGTATTGCCCCTTGTTCAATACTTTTCTTTGGATCAATAACAATAGCAAGATACGGATCCTGAAATGATTGATTTAATTGTTGTGTAGTCATATCAATTTTACTTAACCAACAATCATAACCCGGATGAGAATGATACCATCCAACAATTCGATTGATTTTATCATTTGAACACTTCATATTATTCATATATTGAACCATATATTCATATGATTCAGACATTGCATTGACTCTTGTCTCTGTACCAAGGATAGGTAACGGAAATGATTCCGTCACAATGAATTTTGGACCTTGAATGAACCCAATTAACATCCCCATAATTTCATTGTCTCCACCTTCGATTGAATGTCTAAGGATCTGTTGACAACATAATTTTGAAATGTAAACCTGATTAAAATATTTGGGATTTTTAGAATTTGTAAATTTTGGTAAATTTGTTACTGATTGTTGAATAATTTGTCTTTGATTTAGTTTAGTTTCAGTATTGATTGGGAACGTATGATTTTGATCATATGTACCATTTTCTTTATAATCTGAACGTAATTGACTTCTTAATGAAGCTACCGTTTCATAAGAAGGGAACATCGTATACTTATCTCGTATCTTGTTGTGATGTATTTCTTTCCTTATGGAGCTCGGGCCCTTATTTTTATATTGCCAAAAAAAAAAGAATATGATAAAGTAAAAACTTTTAAATATTGTTAATTGTACATAATTTAATTAATGTTATATATATTTTTCTTCGTATAAAAATCGTAAATAAAATAAAATAAGATAAGAATTATTTAGAGAAATTTTAATTCTTGTAAGCTTCTCTTCTTAATTCACCAATAAAGGCTAAGAATTTACCAATATCGACATCAATACCATTTTGATAAACGAATGAAGAAGCTAAATAAGAAGAAATTAAAACCTTTAGATAAGAATCTGGAATATTTTCTAAAATTTTAACTGGAGTAGCAACATCAGTTAATAATTTTGGAATAATTTTTTCTAATAATAAGTAGTCTCTTAATTTAGTATCATTTAACCATAATTCTTCAGAATCAACTAAATCATCATTTAATTTGTTGATGGTAACAGATAATTTATCAGATAATTCAGAGATTGGAGTACCAGTAATTTGATTGATGGCCCATAATTGAGCAAATTCTTGTTCAGCATTGTAAACAATTCTCTTTTGAACTTGTTGAACGTAAGCATCATATAATGGAGAAGTCTTAGTTAATTCAGCAACCTTACCATTGTCAAGATCTTGACCTTCTAAACCAACGAATTTATGAACGAAATCTTCATCATTTAATGCTAAAGAAGCTAAAACTTCGAAAGATGAAGAAGTAACACCACCCTTATTAGCAGAAGCATCCTTGAAGAAGATACAACCGTGATTTTCTAATTCAATTTTAGCTGGTTGAGCAATGAATAAATTAGCACCTTCAACAATGTATGGAATTCTTGATTTATTAGTCTTTGGATCAATGAATTCACCAACGTTATTCAAAGTGATAGAATTTGGTCTACCACCACATGGAACGAATAAATCAATGTGATCAACAAATTTAAAGACTTCAACATGGAAAGTATTTCTAAATGAAGTACCATTAGCAACAATAGCACCATTTGGTAACATAACATCAGAATCATCAACAGAGACAAAGAAACCTTCCTTAGATAATTTAGTAATATCATAAGATGAAATAGTTAATCTACTCTTAGCTAATCTAATTAATTCATTCTTATCTAGACCCTTTGGATCACATAAGACACCAGAACCATCTAATAAACCAACATAAGTTTCATTTGGAGTAGATAATTCAATTTCATTAGAACCTAAATCACCATCTGGACCACCAGTTTGGAATTTAGCAATCTTAGCATCATTCAAATTCAAAGTTTCATAAATCTTATTAACGTAAGCTCTAACACCTAAGGAGGTCATACCATATTCATCATGAGGAATACCACCTAAAGATTGAGATTTACCAGTTAAGAAAGATTTCCACCATGGACAACCACGAGATCTAGCGTGTAAAGTAGCCCAATTAACGAAACCAGCAGTACCTTCATCTGGACCAAAGAATAAGATTTCTTCTTTACCTAATAAATCAACGTATGATTCCTTTAATGGATCTCTAATTAAGATATCAATAATGGAATCAACGTATTGAGTGAAAGCAATGAAGGTATCCTTTTCAGTAGTTAAAGTTGGATTCAATAAGATAACACCCTTGGAACCACCTTCTGGAATATCTTTATTCTTTCTTTGTTGAGTAGAAGCTAATTGATAATTTTCATCAATAACAGTTCTAGTATTCTTATCATAGATATCTTGAGTCTTTGAACAAACAATTCTAATACCACCACGAGCAATATCTCTGAATCTGATATGGAAGGCCTTGAAAGTGTTACCAACAACGAAGAAGATACCATATGGAGTATCTGGATATTCGACCTTTGGAATAATTAAACCTGGATTTAATCTGAAGGAGATAGCAACTTTTCTAGTGATAAAGAAATTAGTCTTTAAGATAGATTTATTGAATAAATTTAAAGTCTTTAAGATTAATAAATCTGGAGAATCATTTGGAATGAATTTATTTAAATAAGCATTGAATTCTTGATCATTTTTAAATGGTTCTAATTTAGATAATCTTTTATAAGATAAAGTCTTTTCTAATTTATCATCACGAACGTAATGAACTTCAGAGAAATTTTTATAAAGTTTTGAAACAATATTATGATATCTTTGTAAAACGTCAATAATCATTTGTTGGGTAAAGGTTTCATTTCTTAATTTTTTCTTTAAATTACCAATAATTTCCCACATAACAACATCATTTTCCTTTGGAGCAATTTGAGTTAATAAATTCTTGTAATCATCACCTAATCTGTTGATGAAATGAACAATAAAGATAGCAGAAACATGAGCATAAATAGCTTCTTGTGGAGAAAATAGTCTTTGTTCATATAATTTAACAAAACTATTATTTGGAATAGTATATAATAAAGAAGCTTCTCTTTCAATTTGTTGAATAGATAAATCTAAATCTTGTGGTTGTAAATCCTTAGATTGTTGAGTCTTATTTAAATAAATTGAGAAAATGACAACATCATCATTATCAGTACCTTGTGGACATAATTTAAAATTTTCAACGAAAAATTTATTAATACGTAATTTGTAATAATGGAATAAAGAATTTAATTCAGAGTAATAATGTTTAGTAGTACCTCTCTTATAAGCAACTAAGAATCTAACTTCATCTTTATTTTCCTTTGAATTAGTAATCTTAATAACAGGACCTTCTCTTTCTTGAGATAATTTAATTAAAGTACCATATAATTTTTTATTTTCTGAAGAAGTCATTGCAACCATTGATTCATCAGAGATTGAATCAATATCACCAGAAATTAATTGTTCTTGAGTAATTTTTTTACCTGAAGCAATTGGGAAAGTATTTTCATAAGCAAAAGTAATCTTGACATCACTTTCTGGAGTCCAATAAGAAACAACTCTCATAGTTTTCTTATCCTTAGCATCTAAGAATAAATCATCAACATCAGCATCTAATTGATATGGTTCATAAGAATCATCAAAATCTGCTTGACTAGTAGTATTTTTACCAGCTGTTTCAATTAATGAAGAGAATGTAGTGCCAGTAGATTCCATAAAGATAGCATGATTATCACTAGTAATAATTTTATTCTTAATATTTAAAGCTTTCTTAGTAGTAGAATCCTTCTTTAAACCAGTCTTAGCGAAAGAATCTAATTTTGAAGCGTATAAAGAATGAATAATATCAGCTAATAAAGCAGGTTGTTCCTTTGAAAAGAATAAATCATCAATACCTAAAGAATTGTAAAACCATTCAACTTCTTGTTCGATTAAATCATCTGGAATGAAACCTTGTTGATCTAATAAATCAACAACTTGTTCACGTTGAGCGTCTTTACCTGGGAAGGCATTAGCATGATAATCTGACATTGAGGAGATTGATAAAGAGGCAATATCTGGCACTTGTAGTGCTTTAACAGAGTCAGCCATTATTTCTTTGATTTAATTTTAATTGATTGAATTAAAATAACTACTGAAAGTTTTGCTTGACACAATTAAGAACCAGAGAAAATACACACGAAATAACAAGAAGTAACAAATGATAAAATTAAAGAGAATTAATTGAATTCGAAAAGTTATTGAAAGTATATTCTTATATAGTTTTCCAACTTGAAAGATCACCCTATTTGACAACGGTACGGTACCAACTAAGTTGAACATTTGCAATGAAAATCTGATAACAATACAATCTTAACAATTATCAAACACGAAGATCGTTGGTCAAGTAACAAGACACAGCTGTGCGCCCAGATTTTATTTCATTCCCCATATTGGAAAAGTTGTTGATCGTAATCATTCACTATCCACTATCCATGATATTATTATCGAAAACATCCTGTTTGCTATAAAGCCACAAACAACATCCATCCCTTCTTGCCATTATAACAATAGCGGTGTTCCCTTATTAATTTGCTATTGTTCTCACAATTACACGTAGTACATACAAATATATTCTGTAAAGGAAATCGGGCAACCGGAATTATACAACACTGTGAACAACGTGGACCGCAGACAAAGGGCGCAGACTCATGCGTACAATTCATTCATTAAAGGTTCCGTACATAGTGATATCGACCGTACCTCCACGCGATTATACCGCACAATGTATTAGGCGTGGGGGGGAGACGGAACAGATTTCTCCCACAAATGCACAGATCACACTGCACAACTGTTAGTCATTCGATATTCCGAGGAACTCTGTCACTGAGAGAGAGAGAGTCATACCCAAATTAAACGTTTCCTACAGCGCTGTGTGCCCAGGTGTGTTTTGCATGCGGTAGGCAACTTGAACCTGAGTGCAAGCAGTCGTTTTCATATCAACAGTTCACAGTTCACAGTTGCTGTTCAGATCTCTTGTCGGAAGAAGACAGACATATATTGTTAAATTGTGCGAACACTACGTAGATTGTATAGATGATGTTGTCTCGGATGACTTCGAGAACTCAATTGCAAAAGGTACACTAATTTTATAAATAAATTAACAGATCAGGTACGTACGTTACACGTTGACTTCTGAAGGTACTGTCAAATGACAGACACACATTCACCCACATAACTTACGATAAAGAAGAAGTCATTTTCTTTGCTCTCCTTTTGAGATAATTTTTTTTCGTTATCTTTCTTATTTAGGACACCGGTGTATGGGTTTCATGTATATTCTCTGGTTTCCTATCTTACTCTTTTAATATTCACTAATGTAATCGTACCAATCTTAGTTTAACCAGTTAATAAATCTATTAAAACTTTAAACAACTCTCTCGAGTCGAATGACATTTCAATATTCTTATCTTAATAGTGAGTCATTCATACATCTTTGCAAGAGCAAATTCCATTCAATTATTTGCTAATTGTTGTCCGCTAACGGTTTCACTGTCAATTGATTTTGCAATGGTAATTCATTATCTTATTAAATGATGTTGAACAAACGGCTCCAAATATATTTAAAAAACGAAAAATATAAGTAATTATTTGACATCTTAACAACATAAATAAATTATGAAAGACGGTTACATCGCTTCAAATGTTCCTTTTAATCGGAACTTGTTCTTAAATTTGCAATATGTGACTTCGATGGATCTAATCGAGTATGTTCATGATCTTTACCATTATAATTATTATCACAATGATCAATCGTCTGAATCCATTCATTTTCTAATATTATATCAATGGAGGGACGACTAACAGGTGATGGATCTAATATTTGTAATATTATCTTATGTGTATCCTCAGGTAATGGTCCTAATAATCTCATTGGGCCAACTATATTATTATTACTATTCGAATTGTCAAAATGAACAATCATTTCATCTAATGGGATATCAATTCCACGTGTAACTAAATCATTTAATGATGTTCCATTATTACGATATAAACAAAATTTCTTAAATCCGGGATCTGTTAATTTGGGATATGCCCATGGAAATGATCGAAGTATCATACAAACAAATACTATACCAATTGCCCATATATCTGCTGCTCTCGGATCATACGTTTCAAAAATATATAATTCAGGTGGTAAATATGGATCACTACCAACTATACCCTTTGCCATCATAATCGATGATGGACATGTTGTTAATCCACTAATTATATGATGATTTGTGTTATTATTACTATCGTCAGTATTTGGTAAGGAGGTATCACCCATATGATCAATATATGGAGATTTAAAAACAACGGCTGCACCAAAATCAATAATTTTCAATTGTCCATTTTTATTAACTACTAAATTATCTAATTTTAAATCACGATGTGCTAATCCAATTTCATGTAAATATTGTACACCTTTTAACAATTGCCAAAAATAACAACATGCTTCAGGATAATGTAATTGTTCACTCATTACAATTGCAAATAAATCATATTCGATATATTCCATTACTTGTAACAAAGTACTATTATCTTTACTTTCAACAATTTCAATTGTAGATATTATATTTGAATGTTTAAGTATTGAACTAATACAATATTCAGCTTTAATCTTTTTCAGGTATGATTGATGTGTTGTATTGACATTCGACATTATTTGTTGGTCATCTGATATTATATCAGAATATGGATGAAATGCTTTAACTGCAAACATTACATTATCAGATTTACGTTTAACAACCTTAACTGCACCACCTGATCCTTCACCTAATGTATTCCCAGTATATTCATATTTTTGTTCAAATGATAATTTATTTATATTATCAATTAAATGTTTACCCTTAGGTAAACTATTTTTAATTGATTCATCCTCATTAATTATACCAATATCACTATCTCTTCTATGAAATAAAAAATTCTTAAACATTTTTGTATTTTGATATGAAACAGATTGTGATCTTCTTGTCTTTGTATTTAAATTTCGTTTATCATGTAATTTAGTAATTGATATTTGAAATCTTGATTCAACAGAATTTACTTGTGGTGAAATAATTTCATTTGATTCCATTCTAATTATATTTTCGGGAAAATTATGACCCATAGATTCTAACCATGTTGAACAAATTGATCCATGCGCAAAACTACTTCTACGTCTACCACCATTAGAAATTAAATCACCATTATCAATTTTATTTGTATCATGATTAATATCTTCTGAATTATATGGTGATTGAAATGGTATTGATGTTGATCTAGCTGTAGTATATCGTTGTACATTAGATCCAATAATAGCTGTGGGACTATCACTATTTAAACTAATTTCTTCACTTTCTCCATCATCATCTAATATTCTTTCAAAATAATGTATTGATGTTCCTTGATCATATGGATTATTAATCTCTGTATGTCCGACATCATTATTAAATAAATTATTATAACTTGGTGGTTCGTCAGTGATTGGAATATCAATGTATGTACTCATAGCGAATGTCGTATGGTGTTTTGTGATTTGAAGATATTGAAAAGTTATTAACAAGAAAGACAAAAAAAAAACTCCGGTTATATATATTGGTTAAAGGATTCACAATACCTTTGATTCCCCTTTATACAATACAAGTTCGTTCATTAACAATTCTCTTACCCACTTGCATAATTCCAATTATAATAGTGAAAAGTTGTTGTAGTTCTTATTGTCTTTATACTCTAATAAAATGGTGTACAAAAAAGGAAGCTGAAATTTTTTTTTTGATGTGCCGTTGGTTATGACGTATAGCATGGTGTGGTTAAGTGTTCCTTGCAATCAAAAACTGGAATTTTGGCATTTTCCGAAATTTCAGCTGTTATCCTCACAGTCACTTTTTTTTTGAAAAACGGAAACCTATCAATAATTTTCGCCGCTTTGTTGGCCTGTGAACATACACCCAAAAATATGGAAATGGGATTACTTTAGGGTGTGGCTTCTTTACAAACATGATAAAGTTTATATATATACATATAATACGAAACTGCATAATATTACTCAATCTTACTGGAATCACTTTTGGTAGTTCTATATACATAGTCAAGTCTTCCTACATCTTGTCAAATACAGGAAATATTAATATTAATACTTCTACTACTAAACTAACCAGTTACATAATATATATCTCTTAAATTTTAAAACAAGTTCTATATCATGCTCTTTTTAATAAAGTATATTATTCCCCTATATAATAAGTTCCAAAATATCAGGGTCATTTTACAACATTTATGGGAAAATTATATTTGCTGTTTTTAATGCGGCGAGAAAAAACTAAAAAAATTACTATTTGCAAGGGTAACGCATATTTTTCAAACCACAAATTTAACGCGGGAATCCTGAAAAATGACCGACCGCACTTTACCAAGTACAGGGGAAAGTTAACTGCTTGCAGGGAACGTTAACTGCACCACGCTAGCGACGTAGTAAAAGATTCGGGAAAGTTGCCCCGGGAGAATTGTTGGGTTATTTTCGGGTACGGATATCTCTTAGGATTATCTAAAAAATGAGCTACAGACGGAGTATTGCATGCGGGGTAGTTGTGCATGAAAGGGGGTAATTCTGTAGGGTTTGAGAAATGGTGTATATGGGGGCAAAGGATTAGGAAACGGAAGGTGTTCATTCTAAAGGGTTCGTCTTCTATTGTAAATTTATTAGGATCTGTTAGAACAAGGATTAGCAATAGAACTGTATTGTTAATATAGATGGTTAAGTCTATTAAGCATTATTTGCTCATTGTATAAGGTGTCAAGTTATCTCCACTAGCAGCAAAGAGGTACATAACTAGGTGAATGCGTTTATTTCTTTAGTTATGTATTGCTTATATCCTAGTGTAAATATCACATATGTAGTATCTACAAATGAAACGAAACGAAATAATCATAATAACAATTACAATTGGCATTGTTACCGAGACTATATAATATACTATCTCTTTGTTACAGCAAGAAAGTTGTGTCTCAGCGGCTACTTCAACAACCATACATTTTCTCCAACATACATACCAGTTTCAAGACTATAGGGTTTCTTGTCCAGTTCGTATTGTATACGGGTATCGGTGTCGTAATATCTGAAAATCCGGGGTAATTCCACTGAAAATGCAACAATACTTAAGTTAATGTCCTCAAGGGGATAAAGAAGTGGGGTGGTTGCAGCAACGGGAGACCCATACCACACATACACAATCTGGAAAGGCAGTTAATTACGTATAAATTATCAAGTGTATAGTATTAGGGTATAGCTCTGCAAACTGTCTATAAACATTTCCCCTACCTGCCTACCTAGCTACCTCCCCGCTAAATACGGCCGACTCCCTTCATAAGTTGTACATAAGGCAGTTACTTAATATAGTAACTGTAATTCCCCATAAATTTAAAGGATATTGACATTAAATTCATTGAAATATGTACCTACGATCGTAACTCTGTCTACTTGTGTTATATGCATTTGTGTATTGTATGTATTAATTAAATATATATATTTATTACATTAAGGTTCGTCTATTATACATGAAATGAACCCCTTAGACAATGATAAAATTTATCTAAACATTTTAGCTCTATCTGGATGCATACCAGCAACAGCTGGTCTAGATGAGGATTCTGATGATTTTTTGTCGGCATTAGCTTCTGCATTAGCTTTCTTCTTTTGCGCACCATCTTTAATCATTTTTTCCATTCTAGTATTATATTCTTGTTCAAATTTTTCATTTTTAGTCTTTAATTTTGCTAATCTATTCTCTGAATTACCACCACCACCAACAGTTAATTCAACATTAATTCTTTTACCTCTAATTTCTGTCTTATTTTGTAATAATGCAGTATCCATCCTACTTTGAATATTTTTACCATCTTTATCACCATCAAATTCTAAAAATGCAATACCTTTATCACTACGAACTCTAATAAAATCTGGTGAACTTGTCTTAAAATGTGCTTGTAATTCAGTTTGTGTAATATCCTTTGGTAAACTACCAACAAATATAATAAATCTATTACCTGATTTACCATTACGTCCTTTACCCTTACGACCTCTTCTTGTCTTTCTTTTCTTCTTAACAGGTTCTTCAGCTGCTTTTTTTGCAGCTAATTCTTCATCGGCAGCACGTTTCTTTGTCTCTTCTTCTTTCTCTTCTTTAGTCTTTCTAAATTGTTGAGCCTTTAATTGTTTCTTAGTAAGTTTAACTTCAGACATTATTCAAATATTTCTTTTTCTTTTTCGTATTAAAGACTTGTATAAGCGTAGTTGTACATACGTATATATGTGTTTTATATGATTGTAATTCGGTGCGATGAGGTTTGTTCACAACAGTTATCATTCGTTATTTCGTTTCATCGCATCGCTTATTGAAAATTTTCAGTACGAGACAGACCGGTCGTGAAAAAATTGCTATGGGACATCAAATTGTGATATTCAATATTACAGAAGAACGGTAAAAACATATCTATCAGTACTTAAGTCAAATTGACATATATGTGTAATGTGTATATCACAATCAAACCAAATAATATATATACTTATTTACTGTCCCTGTTGCCTGACTTTTACTGACGGGACAGTAGATCGTCTGCAACTTTGCTTCGGCGAATAAATTCATTTTCACACCCACCGTTTTCGCTTCTAACAATGAAATTTTTCACTGACAAAAATTATAATGGCCGGTGTAAATGATAAGGAAATTATGATAACTTTGTTGAAACAGTTATCAGTTTATCGCAACTATATAAGTAGTAGTTAGTAATTATTACAATCTCAATTAATCTCCATCTTCCATCATCTACCAAAAAATAAAGCAATAACCGAATCTCTAACCACAATGTTACCTTACAAAGCTCTATGTTCATTAGGTTCAGCTTTAGTGCTGATCTCCACTTCTTTCATTATGGGTGTCTTCTATAGTAATTTAGCATATGATTACAAAATTTTATTTCAACCAGGTTCTGTTACACCAGAAGATTTCGCAAGAACTTTACAACATTATCAATTCTTAAATGAAGTTGGCCATCCATTGTTATATATTTTAGCATTTGTTGCATTCCTAGGATTAGTCGGTCATATGATTAGATTATATAAACCAAATGAAGATTTAAAATTATTCGAATATGCTTCATTAGGTATGTTCGTAATGGGTGTTTGTGTCTTCATTACTAATATTAAAACAGGTATCGAATGCTCATTAACTGGTAATTGGGGTGAAGTCTCAGAAAATCAAGGTATTGCAGTAATTGGTTCATCAAATATTATTTTATTATGTGTATTCTTTGGTGTCATTTTATTACAAGCTGGTTTATGGTGGGCTACTTTTGATTTAGAAACTAGAATGAAACAATTCATCGCTGAAGAATCTGCTGCTGCTGCTGCTTCCGCTAAGAAAGATCAATCAACTACTTCAAAGAAGGGTAAGAAATCTTCAGCAGGTAATAAGAAGACAAATTAAATATAATATATTATTATTTTTTCTATGTATATTTGTATATATATAATTTATTATATTTTCTAAAAAAAAAATTTGTTCATAAATGTGTGTCGTTACGCCAATCGGTGATTGATCTTGTATAAGAATAAGCATTTGCTTCATCCTCATATGATCCGTTATTTTCATTACTTATCATATCTATTGAACTCTCTGGATTAAATTGGAAATCGGAACTATCTCTCATGGATACAGAATAATCTAATGGATCCTCAGGGACAGGGATTTGTCCAGGTACACGTTCATTGAATTGAAATTCATTCTTAAATGGATCTCCTGTCTTCTCATTTGTTGGTAATGCATCAGTCATTGTTGTATCATCCATATATAGATCTGCCTGCTTATCACGAGGTATGAAATTACCACTTTTGCTATTATTATTACGTTTATTTCTAATAAACATATAGTATAATACACCAAGTAAAAATAATATAGCTGCCCCTAAGACAGATCCAACTACTGACCCAATAATTACACTCTTATGATGACTTGAACTCGATGTAGTAGAACTACTGGAGTCCAATGAACCATCGACATAAGCTTTATAATATGAGACAGGTTTAGTTACTATACCTGTAGGTAATGTAATTCTTGAAGCTGATTTTTTCATTGTTGTAGTTTGTAAAAGTCCCGTTGTGAATGTCGTTTGAGAATCTGTAAATAAATATTCTTGTGTATACATTAAATAATCTCTTGTTGAACCAGTTGATATTGAAAACAATGCACGGATACTAGGTGTTACTGTTAATGTTTGAGTCACTACAGATTCTATGGAACTTGAATCCATATCACTTGATTGTCTAGATGAAAAAGTTGGTGAAACTGTTGTAGTTATCATTATTACAGACACCTTTGAAGTTTGCCGTATCTCGGAAGATGATGATAATGAAGATGATATGCTGGTGGGTATCGTAGATTCAGTCGAAGTTGTAGATTGTAAATAATTGGAAATGGTTGTTGAATATATGAGTTGTGTTGATGGATCCTGTATTTGTTCATGTGAATGACCCACTGATGAAATTTGTGATGAAATTATACTTGATAATGATGTAGTCATACCATTATTTATTATATTCGTATCATTTGAATGTGATGTTTGTATCGAGGTTGTGGGTATCGTAGTATTCTCCCTCGATTGAATTGTATTTTCTGATAAAGTTGTCGGTATAGTTGTTACACTCTGGAAACTTGATGTCATCGCTGTATTTATCGTATTTGTATCTGTTTTACTTGTCTTTAAAGTATCCTGAGTCAATTGTTTTCTTGTATCAGATGTCGTATCTGATGGTTGAACCGTCGTATCCAACATTATTGTAATATTTGCCGTCTGCATCAGTATAAACTTGATTCTGCTTAGACTTGTTGTACTTTTCTGCTAAAATCTATACAATTCTCAAAAATAAATAAATGTTAGTTATATAAACAAATAAATAAAACTTGTTCATGTATCAAAGTCCATCAATAAACTAAGAAATGAATTAAAATTCAAAGGATAAAATAAAGTAAATTAAATTAAGCGAAAAGAGTTCTCACAGTAAACAAAATGAAACAATTGAGAAAGTAAGCACGTCTCTACGGATGTTCCTCTTGTGAATCTTATACCGTCGCTTATTTGTTATTGTTTGTTGATGTTGTTTGTTATTTAATAAAAAATTTCTCGAGACAATATAACAGAGAAAAGCGACTATGAAAAACTTTTCTTAACAAACAAACGCGAATCGAATCGCGTTGTTTTCATTGTTTATTATTTGAACATCGGGAATAATAAGCAAATTTGCAAACGACCTATATAAATATATATTTATATTGGTGAGTGTGTAGTTTTTTGATAATTATTAGTATTAGTATTAGTAAATAGTAAGTAATAGATATATATATATATATAAAGTATTATATATTGAGATGGTATAAATTTGAAAGAAAGAAATTGGACATCTTGAACTCTGATAAATTTGGATTTGCCCTTGATATTAATGATTACAGTAAATTTGTAATAAATACAAAATTTACAATAGAACGATAAAACAAAAAAATTGTTGTTTTATGATTTTTAATTAGATATTATTAGCATCGTAGAAAAGTTTAAAATGATTATCTCTTGCTTATCGATGCAAAACGGTAGTAAGAATTTAATAAAATATTGATATTCAATTTAATGATATGTGATGATTCTATTTGAATAAATTCTTTAATTTACCAAAGAAACCTTTCTTCTTTTGAGGTTGTTGTTCAGAATTTTTAGCAGCAACTGGAATAGTTTTCTTAGTTTCTTTAGTCTTTGTAGATTTCTTCTTTTCCTTTGGTTTTTCGGTTTGTTTAGTTTCTTCGGCGGCAACAGCAGGAACTGGTTCAACCGCATTCTTTGGATCTAAAGTTTGGTTAACAGGTTCTGCAACCTTTGATTCAGCGACTGGTTCTTCAGCGACTGGTTCTTCAGCGACTGGTTCTTCAGCGACTGGTTCTTCAGCGACTGGTTCTTCAGCGACTGGTTCTTCAACCTTTGGTTCTTCAACCTTTGCCTCTTCTTCAGCTTCTTCTTCAGCTTCTTCTTGTTTTAATTCATTATTTAATCTTTCATTTAATTCATCTGCGTCNCAACCTTTGGTTCTTCAACCTTTGCCTCTTCTTCAGCTTCTTCTTCAGCTTCTTCTTGTTTTAATTCATTATTTAATCTTTCATTTAATTCATCTGCGTCAACTTCACGAACTTGTTTAAATTCAGGAATTTCTTCAGGTTTAGATACTAATACAGGACCTGGACCAGATTGTGTTACAGTAGTAGTATCTTGGAATTGATTAGTTTCTTTATTTTGATCAATTGGTAAAATATGAACTTGTTCATCATTAGCAGGTGTAGCAGAAGATTCAGGAGTAATTTCTTCATCATCTTCTTCTCCATCTTCATTTTCTGCAGGAGTATTAGTCTCTGAGGTATCAATTTCTTCAACTTCTTGTGACATAACAGTTCTTTCACCAGTTTTTTTATTTCTTCTAATTTTTTTCTTTAATTTCATTTTTTTACCCTTTTTACCTTTCTTTCTATTATTTGTTGAAGGTGGGGCTCTTTGTTGTCTATTCGTAGTACTTGGAGTAGGTGTTGGTGTAACGGTACCACTATTATTCTCCATAGATAAACCACCAGATTCTGGAATTCTTGTATCATTAGAATTTGCAGCAACAATATCTTCAGTATCTAAATAATTATTCTCGATACCACCCGCATCAGCTTCCTTCTTGTACGAATCACTAACGGTCCATTCACCATCAACAATAAATTTAAATATAAATTTGTGTGTTGATTCAATTGGGAAACTTAATTTAAATGAACCATTAGCTTGTTTAACTAATGGTATCGAACCCTTCCAATTATCGAATTCACCAGTTAATATAACATCTTGGGGACCCTCAGGCCAAGTAAATACATAGTTTGACATCTCGTTATTTTGTTGTTGTTGTGCCTATTAATACGTCGTGGTGGGTATGTGGTATGTTGTTGTTGTGTGTGCTTATATAGTTTTGTGAAAATTTTATTGGAATTTGTTGTGAATTGGTATGTCATCGCTTGTTCCGCGTAGTTGCTGATAGTTGTTGCTTGGTGTTGCGAAAACTATCCTTATTTTGTTTGCAATAATTGTGTACAGCCTCTTCACCAAGCGCAGCACAGTACACGCCGCACAACGACTGTTTTGTATTGTTACAAGGGGCGAACACCGCAGCGAGCGAACAATTCTCAACGGGGACAATAAGAGAGCAATAATAGAAGAAGAAGTAGGGTGTGATAAGGCTGTTTGAGTGTATGTTTGTTTGTTTTTTATTACGTCGTGTGGGGTGACAGGGAGGGTAACAGAGAGGTGGGAGGAGTAAATGATAAAAAGAGGTAGGGTTTAGGTTGGGTTAGGGTATTGTGTGGTATAGTTAGGGTTAGCTAGGGTATACATATCATTACTTTAATAAGCAACTATATCAACTACTTAGTATGCTATTGTAGTGGTAATGTAATGATGGCAGTATAGTCTTATTGTCGCTGGCTCAATGGTGTATGCTCTTCGTAGGCACCACACGAAATATTGTGATTTACAGTATGACGCGTTAATTTATGTCTCGAAGTCATCGTTGAAAAAGTTCAGTTTCGACTAATATAACAAAATATCACATTCGATTTGTATCACAACACTTATCGACATTACTAGTAGTCCAGGATGTTAGTAGCTGTTAGTGGTACACAATATAGTGGATATCGAAAACTTATAGATATCTTAGTGACAAAACATGATTTTGAATTAATTGATTCAAAAATTAAGGATCCAGATACAATAATGGATTATGCTACACGTTATTATACCAAGGATATAGTATTGTATTGTGATTCTCTAGAGTTATGTACAACATTGGAGAAAAGACCATTTTTCGTACATATTTCAATTGATAGTTCGATGAAATTTAGAATGAAATCATTAAGGGAATCACATTCTACTTGTAAGGATATTGATACATTATGTGAAATGATAGATTCTATTGATTTTAAATCTGATATGATTCAATTATATGAAAGAGCAAACGTTAAATTTAAATTAGTTAATAATGATGACTTAAATTCATTAGATAAGGTACTTTCTGAACAAATTAAAATTTTAAGAAATAAGAAACCTTTGGCACCTAATGAATTTAATCCACCTTTGAGACCGGATTGGGATACTTATTTCATGAAACTTGCTACATTGGCTGCATCAAGATCAAATTGTATGAAGAGGAAAGTTGGTTGTGTTGTTGTTAGAGAGAAAAGAGTCATTGCTACGGGTTATAATGGTACTCCAAGACATTTAACAGATTGTTGTAATGGTGGTTGTCCTCGTTGTAATGGTGGTAACTCACATGAATTAAATACTTGTTTATGTTTACATGCTGAAGAGAATGCTTTACTAGAGGCAGGTAGAGATAGAATTGGGAATATGGCAACTTTATATTGTGATACTTGTCCATGTTTAACTTGTTCTGTTAAAATTGTTCAAACAGGTATTGAAGAAGTTGTATATAGTCAATCTTATAGAATGGATGAAGCAAGCTTTAAAGTATTAAGAGATGGTGGTGTTAAAGTTAGACAATTAAGTGTAATTGATGAACCAAGAATAGTCATTGTATAAACGAAAGCCTTATATAAAATAGACAATTTTTATAGATATATGATATTTTTTTATTGATTTTTTTATGTTACATAATGATATTTATTTAGTTTCATATACGTGGGAAGACTACTGAAATATTGTTATTCGTGTACCCTTCTCTCATCGTACATTACTCCTTATTGCGTGATATTTATTTTCAGACCTGGATCAATTTTGGTTTCTTCATACGAATTTTCGAATCAATCCAACCTGTTTATGAATTTTAATTGTTTGGTTAATTTTATTTAGAATGCATTTGAAATAATAGAAAGTTTTTGTGATATAACTTTCATAAATTACCTGGCTTCGAATTGAATCATTCTCTTAGTTCTAGCCTTTAATAAAATTCTATGACCACAATCTTTACAACGAACAGGATCAGTTCTAGATAATGATAATTTACTTGAACATTCAGCACAAATATATTTTAATGTAGCAGTTCTTGCTTGAGATGTACCTGAAGCAGCAACATCTAAATTGGATGGAATCTGGAAACCTTCACGAGACATTATGTTATTGTTCTGTTATCTATGTTAGTGACACCTATTTGAAATTATAAATATTCTAACTTAAAGTTATAGCATTCGTTATCTCTTGTATTTAATCATTCGATGAGTTCATTATTTGAAATTTTCAGTTACACACACACAGACTGTTATTATTATTATTACTAAAGGAAAAATTTTAAATTTTTTTTCTCAATATTATTTCGGTTCGTGGTAAATGATAATAATTAGGGTTAAACATTATAGACCTAACTTTTTCTGTAGGAAATTTAATGCAGCAAAACACTTAAATATATACAAAGAGAAAGGTTGTTGTATATACTGGTCTGTTGTTGAACAGTTAGATATAATTGAGCTGTTTGCCCAGTATACTATTTTATTTACAGTCCATATGACATTCGATGTAGCTGGTGTATAATTACGGAAGCAGTATATATCAGTTACGTTATTGAAACGAGCTACAATCTGCTAGGTAAAATTTCATTGGTAATTTAATTACGTGGATTTACAAATAAAGAGATTTTGTATTGATTTATTGAACGATGTTCATTATACAAGTACATATATTTCAATTTGTATTATAAAATATAAAGGCTATTGATCTATAGGTATATTGAATATAGTACATTGCAATCAATATAAACTGGTATTCATTTGTAAATACATATAATTAATTCGCCAATGATATTAAAATCCAATTAGTTGACCAATATCTAATCAATCGTTGAGGATACTTTATATATTCAACGATTTAAACGATGCACATTTTAAAAGAGTCGCTGTTCACTGTCAAGAGTGCTATTTCTTTCGACTTTGTCACTAAATACAGCGTTGAAGAAACTCAATAACTTATCCAAAACTTGCAGAATTAAAGAAACCCCATCGTACTCTGATGACCCAATCCCTGGAATCTTCACAATTCAATACGCAAGAAACTTTGGTGCCCATATTAATTAAAATGCAGTTCCGCAGTAATTTTAGTTCTTTTATCAATGATATTGATAAATGTACGGTGCCTATAGATATTCGTTTAACTTTCCCTAAAATAAATCATTATAGTACTGATCCTGTGTGTTATAAAGCCGTAACAGGTCTGATGGTGTAGTCTGTTTAAATACCGGCTGTAAGCTTCTTTTGACTGGTCAATCTAATCCTGAAACCAAGGTTCAACAGTTGCGACGTGATTTCATCTTAAAAAAGATTCGTTTCTCTGATTAAACTATGTTTTTAGCCACTCTATGTGATGATACCATGGTTCTTAAATTATAAAATACTAATCACAAGTTTTTAACCTGGTCTGACTCACCATATACTATTTTTTGTCATATCGACTTCTTAGCTCGCAGTCGTAAACGTAATGACGAATTAGCCACATTAAATTCAATATAAGTGACAGCTATTACATGCTTACCACGTTACCTTATTTGGTATAAGGCTACCAAGATAGTTCATTTCCCTGTTCACGGAACTATTTTCTACAAAATCAAGACGACATTCGCTATTGAATATCCTTTGTTACTTACTTCTAATAATATACGTTTAACAACTAATATCGAGAAATTAAGTGTATATTTTAACAAGCGTCATCGAGAAGATGTTTTGTATCAAGCTCCAACAGGTATCCTCTCCCATCTAGTCTTTTTTGCTATTTCCAAATATGTTCGTATTGCTGATACCGATCGTTGAATTAATTATCGATGTTAATAATGCCAAACTAGAAATCAGGATATTAAAATGGGATAGCGTAATGCTTATATAGATTACAATCAATATTACTACTTGCTGTTAGCATAATATAATTAATAATAAATGTCCCTATTTAGTACAATTTTAGTCTAGTATAGTATATTCTAGTTACTGGTTTAGTATATACTACTACTGATTCTATATTTGAATGAGTTGTATCAATTTAGAGATAATTTATTAGTAGCTATATTAATCTCGTAGAGACTACATATATTGATTAATCCCAATAAATTAATTGACCTAATTTTTATAGACTGGTTACTACCTTACGTATTTCTACATATAGTTTTACAGTCCAGTATTGGTGTTCGACGCACTTCAAAGTATTGGAATAAATAGTTAAATGTAGTACATAATAAAATGGTGCTGTGAGTACTTCGATATATATATTTTTTTGCTATGTGACAACCGAATATATCATTAATATTTTTTTATTTACATTTTTTTGTCATTTTGTCATTTTCAAGAAAAAAGTTAACAGAACAACTTGTAACGTTATACTTTTATAATATTGTAATTTAAAATAATTTATATTTTTTGTAATTGTCTCTTGGACGAACGTATATATGTGAATATGATTGAAGTATATAGTACAGACCTGAATAATTTAATCAGGACAATTTAAGTAATAGTTATATAGAGAAAAAAGAAGGATATGTTTAATTAATGACAATAATTAATTTTACATTAATGTCATTGTAGCATAAACTGTTTGTGTACTGGTTAATGTAGTGGCTGCATCAACTGTCATTGAAGAATCAGTGATGTATGCAGTACTATAATACTCGTCATCTGGATCATCATAATAAACAAAACATGTATTGTTATCAACTTCTGTTGTTGGTTTAGAAGCTAATGAATATGTTGAACTTGAACTTGTTGATGTGATAGTTGTCTTACTTGAAGTAGTAGAAGTAGTAGTTGGTGTTAAAGTTGAAGTGGTACGGGTAGTAGTACCATCGATATCTTGATCTTGTACAAGGTTAGTGTTAGCAGTTTGCTTAGCAGTTGTAGTAGAAGAAGAAGAGGAAGAAGAAGAGGAAGAAGAAGAAGAAGAAGAAGAAGAAGAAGAAGAAGAAGAAGAAGAGGAAGAGGAAGAAGAAGAGGAAGAAGAAGAGGAAGAAGAAGTAGTAGTAATTGGAATTTGAGAAGAAACATCAGCGACTGGTTTTAAGGTAGAAGAAATTACAGTAACTGGAGTAGTTTCAGAAGAAATAGAAGTTGTAGTAGCGGCAGCAGCGTTAGATTGTTGTTGTTGGTAGTCAGCATCAACAGAGGATAAAATTGTAGCTTGAGTAGTAATTTCTTCAGTAGTAGAAGTAACTTGATTGTTATCTAAAGTGATTGCCTTAACACGGGTAGTAGTATATGTAGATGTTCTTACTATCACAGTTGCAGGTTTAATTGTACTGGTGATGACATCATAACTATAGACTACACCATCTGAAGTAATAAAACGAACTTCATTATCGGCGATTGTGAAACGTAATTGTTGAAAGATTAAAAATAAAGAGAATAATTTTGAAAGATTGAATAGCATAATTAATAATTTTTTTTAAATGAAAGTTTTTAGTTGTTGTTTGTTGTAATAATTATACGGTAGTTGGTTTTTGATCTTTTAGATTAAAGAATGACTTGGGTTAGGATTAATATTAGAAATAAAAAATAAATTTAAAGGAATGTAAAGTTTTAGTTTAACTTAAAAGAGAGTAAGTAGTTGGAAGTTTTTTTTTTTGTAAAAAAGGTGTTTTTTTTTAAACGATTGTAATTAATATATTAGTTGTTTTGCTTGTTTTTGTTCAATTATAATGACCAGAATAAAGACGAGTATATATAGAAATATATTTGTTTTGAGTTAATTAGTAAAATTTTGTTAATATTTGTTAATGATTTATATTATTATTATAGAAAAGAGATGAATATGAAATAAATGAAAAGGAAATATAATTTTCTCCCAAGTAAAACATTTTGAAAAGCAGTTTCTTTTATATGTAGCAATTAGAGGAACCTTTCCTCTCTCTCCCCTGGAACAAACCAGTCGTTTAAACAATTCATTTAATTACAACAATACCAAATTATTTATTTCTGTTTATCTCACCCTTAGTTACAACATAATTGCTGGTCAAATGCATGTTTACTATTACCTAATTAGCGATCACCAATAGAAATACGACGTGTTACATAACATTAACATAGTTCAATTGTTGTTTACAAGTAAACAACACCAAACTCGAAATGTAAACAAAAATATATATAATTAATTCAATCCTTTAGTGACATTTACATTAAGTGCTCGGAGTCCCACTTCTAGAAACAGCAAAGTGTCAATAATTTTTGACCAGCAGATTGCGACATCGCGCAGCAAAACTGAAAAATTTCTGGGCATCGACATGTGAAATGTAAACAGAAAAAGATGGAAATTCCGAATAAAAAAACGAATTTGCGAATTTTTTAATAGTTAAGGGCCCGTGGAGGCTGTTTGAGATGCAGATGGAAGAGTAAGGCATGGCAGGCAGCTCATGATTAATTAACTAGTTGAGGAATAGGTGTCGGTTAGCAAATTATATTGGTACAAGTAATCTATAAATTAAGGGGGATGTTCTAATTATCCGTGTTCCACGGAAATGTTCATTTTAACGGTCGTTAGGTAAGTGGGAGTTTCGATTAACTGTTTGGCAATCATTGCTGTTAGTCGAGATGAGGACCCCTGCTAATACGTACTAGTTTGCAAAAGTAATATATTAGCAGCAGATATTAATTTTAAGTTATTCAGGAACTTATTTTGACTGTCAAGAGTTCATAATTTTGCTGAACATATAAGGGTACTTTCCTATTTCTACTATAGTCATAACCGATATCCTTCTGTTAATTATATTTTTATTCGAGGGACCTATTTCCATCTTGTCACTTATATACCGATATCTACACAAGAGTTGTAACATACCCTTATATGTATAATTGTTTCGTAATTGTGGCTTGTAATTTTGAAATAAGCCTACTAAGATCCACATATCCCTCTACATCTCGGTAAACATTTATAAATAAAGCGACCTTCTAATCTACCAATAACACATAGATATAATCCCATGCGCAATATAATATGAATTTATAATACTCACCTTTTGTATAAATGATATAATCATTTCACATTTTGGGGGTACTGAAAAATGTCACTGGCGTTGCCATAGCAACCGGACGCACTATAGAAGGTTTGTGAAATATCTAAATAGTTGAATGATTTGCAATTTTCAAGAATTAAGAATTAATAAACCAAACTCAATAGATAAAATACATTGTCAAAACTTGACAATGCCTTGTTTCATCTTTGAATCTCCTCTTCCTTCATATATCATCACTTACTATGTTATTTTTTACATTATTTTTTTTTTTCATGATGTCGCACTGGCCATTGATCGACCAAATAGGAAACTCATCGATATTTTATGAGGTTTCTTGTAACATCACAATACAAACCAATGATTGTTGCCTAATTGGAACTTAATTAAAATTTTCATAGTTACCACAATAATTTAAACCCCATGATTATATATAAGATGGTATAACTGCTTTGAAAAATTGTTCTTGTCACCTCTATGAAATATATTTCATTTAATTTTGTCAATACCACAACTACTCGACACATATATAGTTTCAATGACTTACAAATCTACAATTATAGGGCTTTGTTCCCTTGCACTCATATCGTTAATCCCGCCCTTGGCATGGCATTCATATTCTAGAAATATTCCAGCTATAATTTTAATTACATGGCTACTTATAATGAATATTACCTGTATAGTAAACGCAGCTGTATGGAGTGATGTTGATTTTATGAATAGATGGGATGGGAAAGGTTGGTGTGATATAGTGATAAAATTACAAGTTGGCGCAAATATTGGTATATCTTGTGCAGTGACAAATATTACATTTAATTTACATCAAATTTTAAAAGCTGAAAACGTTTTACCTGAATCAAATTCATTAAGAAAAATTTGTATGGATTTGTTAATTAGTTTGTTTACTCCTGTTGCTGTCATGGGGTTCTCTTATTTGTTGCAGGTTTTCCGTTATGGTATTGCTAGGTATAACGGTTGTCAAAATTTATTATCACCTACATGGATCACCACAGTATTATACACGATGTGGATGTTAATTTGGTCTTTGATTGGTACAGTATATGCATGTCTAGTGTTATATGTTTTCTATAAGAAAAGGAAGGATGTCAGAGATATTTTACATTGTACAAACTCCGGTTTAAACTTAACTAGATTTGCCAGATTACTAACTTTCTGCTTTATTATCATTTTAGTGATGTTCCCTTTTTCAATCTTTACATTTGTTCAAGATTTGAAACAAGTTAGTGGGACTTACGATTTTAAAGGTACTCACGCCAAAGAATTTTGGGATGTTATTATCAAATTTGATCCTGGTAAGCCTGTTTATAGTGTGTGGTTATATGTTCTTATGTCATATGTCGTCTTTTTCATTTTTGGTCTAGGAACAGATGCATTAAATATGTATTCGAGATTCTTACGCATGATTGGTTTGGGATTCTTACTTGATTATGCAAATGAACGTATCCAAAGGAACAAGAGTAATAGAGTGGGTAAACTGCTAGGACAATTGACCGGAAAGAACAATAATAACCAGGCTACAGAAATGTATGGTACAACACATGATTATGGTGAAGCCGGATTTTCTCCAACATTGGTTACACCGACTTCAAACAATCATGTTACCGTTGATTATAAACTTTCTAAAGAAGATAGAGACACTGGTGGGTACATGCATAGATTCAACCCATTTGAGGAAGACCAAGACAGCATGGATTTCGACACGGATCTAGAAATTGGAAATCGTACGTTTATGCCATATATCACTAAGGAATACAATTTTCTGGATGATATCTCCTTAGATGATCTGACAAGTTTGGAACATAAAAATAGTGGTCTAGCTAGTACTGACAAGAAAAGCAGTTTCGAAACATATGAACGTTCTCCAAGATCAGAGAAAGAGTAATTGCATTGAACAAATTTGTTTAAATAAGTAATAATTAAATAATTAAATATATTCAACAACAATACAACAATTGTACAGCTTTTATTTTCTGTCTTCATATTATTTTATAATTGCTGATACTTTGATCCACTTGCAGGTTCGAGACCCAATACGATTTTTTGGACGCACGTACCGAAATGACAACAAAGGAAAAGGAAACAATAACATCATGCAGACAGCTAAGGAACAACAATCCTGCAATGAGAAACCCCGTTTTATACAACAAACTATTAAGGATAGGCACAATTAGATTAAGAGATTCACACCTTCACTAGTACAGTTGTTTAGAAGATTTGAAATCAATATTTTAATAGCATTATCGCAAATCATTAACAGCCTACAGTCACAGCGGAAAGGTCATGGATACTTCAGTCTACTCACATGCTCTTGAAGTATGGTCTAAAGCTGATCTAGTGAATTTACAAAGAGAATTAGATACCAATGTGATACAAGTCAAGGATAAAGAAAACGAATCCCTGGAATCAAGAAAAGTTTTAGCTACAGAGACTAAACAATTCAAAAAATTGGAAGAGGATGAAAAATTATCTAATATTAATAAAATTATAAAGAAATATCAACAAGAAGTGGATAGTTTAACTAAAAGATCTAAATTTGCTGAACAAATTGTATTTGAAGTATATTCAAAATTATCGGAAGCTCCTGATCCTAAACCATTATTACAATCATCTTTGGATAAATTGAGTAAAGTCGATGATTCAAAGGCGCTGTCTGAGAAAGTTACTGAACTAGAGGATAAATTAGCAAAATATGCTGATTATGAATCAATAAAGTCTAGATTATTAGATTTAGAACAAAATTCTGCTGTTACATTATCTAAGAGATTAGCCTCGAAGGAACATGAATTGACTTCAAGTTGGGAAGAAAAACAAAGGAATTGGCAAGAAAGAGAGACTGAATTAAATAAACAAGTTGAATCTTTACAAAATACAAATAAAGCTCTTGAAACAAAGATTTCCAAACAAGTTAATATTGAAGATAATGACGAAACTGAAACTGACGCTACTGGTGATAAGAAATCCGTTTCATTAACAGAATACAATTTCATTACTGAAGAATTAGAGTCTACCCAAGCTAGAGTATTCCAATTAGAAAAGAGAAATGAAACATTAAGTGGAGATTTAGCCAAAGCTACCAATGCCAACGAAAAGGAAACTGAATTACAAAATAAAGAACTTAAGATCAATCAATTACAAAGTGAAAATGCATTATTAAGTGCATCTGTTGAAAAAAATCATAACTCTCACGAAAGATCAATGAAGAACCTGAATGACAAATTAGCCAATATCAAAGCCGAACTAACTACTTATAAATCTGAAAATGATACTATTAGATTGAAATTGAATAATTACTCCGATTACAATAAGATCAAAGAAGAATTGACCTCTCTGAAGAAAATTGAATTTGGTATTGACGAGGATGATGACAATGAAAAGGAGCAAAAAGGTCATTCGTCTAATGATAACAATTTACAAAACACCTTAATAAGTACAAATAAGAAATTGCAATCCAATTTAGCTGAATTAAGGACTAAAAATATCGCTTATGAAAGTGAAACCAAGAAATTAAAGAAGGATATTGCAGAAATGAATGGTAAAGTTGATAGTCTACAGAAGTTGAATGCCAAGCTAGAAGCTGATCTTGAAAAGATTGACGACATGGATGGTAAATTTAACGATACAACAAGTATGATTTCAGGTGTCACAAGGAAGATTACCAACCGTATAGGACATGGTGCATCTTTATCTCCAACAAGTTCTATTATTGGCATTCCAGAAGAAGAAGAATTACAGTCTGGTAACATCGGAGGTAACTCTCAAATTTTACCAATTGTTACAAAACAAAGAGATAGATTCAGAGCAAGAAATACAGATCTTGAGAAACAAGTTAGACAAATAATGGCAGAAAAGGCCAAATTACAATCTGAAAAGAGTAAACTACAAAATGATAATAACAAATTATACGAAAAGGTACGTTACTTGTCAAGTTATGATGGTTCATCGAGACATGGTTCAATTGTCGATACTGAAATGGATAACATAGATAGTGAAGCACAATATTCCAACAGTTACGAAGCATCCTTACATCCATTAGCAAATTTCAAACGTGATGAATTAGAATATTATAAGAAGAACAAATTATCAGTATTTGAAAAATTATTTATTAGTTTTGCTAATTTAATTCTTCAAAACAAAACAACAAGAATGGCTTTCTTCTTTTATTGTATTGGTCTTCACGGTTTAATATTTATGATGTGTATGTATGTTGCAAATCTAAGTGGGTATATGACTCCGGAAGTCGCCATCGTTAAGACATCATCAACTCGTGCATCACCATAACATAATAAGAAAAGAGTTTCGCAAAGTATTTGTATGACATCTATTTATGTACCCTTATTTCAAATTTATAAATATATACAATAATGCATTTTAATTAGTTGCATACTTGAACAACACTATAAAAACACAATTTTGATAGAAAATTGTTGATAATTTATATTTTGAAGGACGTTAATCCTTCATCACCAAGTAATATTATATTATATTATATTATTATATATAGAATGATAAAGAAAGTTATATTGTAACACATTAATATTCATATAAACAATGCTTAAGCGGTGATACGCTTTTGAGAAGCAATTCTACCTCTTTGTCTGGAAGTGTATCTGACAACCTTCTTTTCAGCAGCCTTGGCAATAGTGGTTTCCTTTTCGGTAACAACTAATTCAATGTGAGATGGAGAAGATTCGTACTTGTTAATTCTACCGTGAGCTCTGAAGGTTCTTCTTCTTTGCTTTGGGGCTTGGTTAACTTGAATGTGAGAGACGTATAGCTTAGTAGCATCTAGACCCTTAGCCTGTAATAAAAATAATTTATAGATATTTCTTCAACGATTAATTCGTTTTTGAAAATCAATAATGTCTGTTAGTAAATATATTCATAACAATTGTGAGTTTCGTGAAAATGTGGACTTAATTGGTGCAGTTACTGGTAATCATGATATTATCATTTCAATGGTAATATTATTCTGGGTTTTTACTGATATAATCGTATTTCCTGTTTTAGAGTCGTATTGTGCATATTCAGATGGAAATTTAATAGCCATTCATTACTTGTAATGTATTTTTTCTCTTTTCATAATTATTCTCATAGTTCAAAAACTTTGTTTAATTGTCAATTTCAACTATTACATTTTATCATAATCTAATTCACAAACACTAATATTTTCTAATTCATTTTATCTTATCAATTATTTTATATGTTTCTGTCCCACCATTTCAATCATTTTTTCTTTTGATTTTTCACAAATTTTCACTTTTTAAATTATCATATTATAACATACTTCAGCGTTAGCAGCAGCATTTTGTAGTAGACCTTGGATGAACTTGACGGACTTAGCTGGCCATCTAGCCTTAACAACACCAAATTCCTTACCTTGAGCAGTTCTACCAATAGAAGAGTT
>JAXQGP010000185.1:0-33397 GCA_037040125.1 Kazachstania sp. M6911
CGTTTCTAAGTTGATATAATTTACAGATGAACAATTCGAAGTCCCAAATTTCACTAATTGAAACTTTTGTTGATTTCGTCGCGCAAAGTTCGCTAAAAAAACCGTGAAAATTTAGTACGAAAAAAATTATCCCTATGCACGAATCCCAAAATAAAAGGGTCTGATCTCTCTGTGATTCAAGAGAAAACGTCAATTGGTAACTTAGAAATATATCTGTATAAATGTTTATATATTGATATTCGATCGAGAAGAGTACTCTACTCCATCAGTCATATTACTATTAATTTTACAAATAAGAACGCGGTTTTCGCATGGGAACTATTTCTTGATTAGTGTTACACGGTTCTCATTGAACCAAGGTAATATCTTTTGGGTCTTTGCAGATATACGAGCAATGATCTCTGGTATTTCTATCGATGGGCCTTCAGTTACCCTTGCTGTAAACGTTATTTGACCATCTGGAGATAATATTGCCTCTATGAACCTGTCGATGGGTATCTCTAGCACAATTTCATCAGTCAGTAAAAGGTTATAGTCGAATATTTGAATATTATTATTAGGTGATATTTTTGTAAGGAAAAGTAAATCTAGGAATTCGAATTCTTTTAAAACTTTAGCCATGTCCTTCAACTTTGATATTATTTTACATACAATCTCTATCGCAGTAGTATTATTGTCAGTTTTACTATCTTCCACCACGTAGTTAATAATGTATGGAAGCAACTTGTTAGAGGATTTGTCGATAGTGATGATATTTGTAGCATATTTATTTAAATTCACATTAAGAATGTCATTCGATATATCTGGTATTCTGATTCTCAGTGTTGTTTGTTGATAACCAATGATTTCGATTCCTGTTATTTGTTGCAACAGTGATAATAAAGGATTGGAAGCATCGGTTTCAGGAGTTCCTTCAATAATTTCGCCGTTTTGTCCCACAACTGAAGAAAATTTCCTTTGTATATCTTCTAATTTTGATTCGTTTAATTTAATTTGATCATTTATCCTTTTTTCGTTTTCAACCAAATCAGAATATTTCTCAATAGATAGCTTATTTTTCTCCAATTCCTGTTTCAGGGAAATTAAACGTATTCTTTGGTTTAAATTGAATTCATCTTCTGGAACCTTGTTGGAATTGTTTTTAAGAGATTGCAATTCTGTGATTAGTAGCTTTTTGATATTGATGATATCATTGTGAACAGTTTCCATTTCCGTGAGTGTGCTTCTGATACGTTGGTATTCTTGTTCTAAAAACGATTCATTTTCAATCAATACATTTTTCAAGTTCTTTAATTGAGATAAATACCATTCACTAAATGATTTTCTTGCAGTTACTTTTGAAAAATATTCAATCAATTGTAATTGTTCCTTCATATTTTGTTTAGTTCTTTCATCTGAATTAAAATAATCCAACAATAACAATGGAGGATTTGCTGAAGCTCTTATATGTTGATCAAGATTTTCAAATGATTTAGATGATTGTGTTCCGAGCGATAGAAGTTCTTTAATGATGAAAGTATTCATTTGAATAACAGGTATATCATTGTATAGAGCGTCATAGAGTCTTTGTGCTTTGAAGATGGATTCCTCACTCTGTGATATCAATGGGAACTGAACTGGTTTGACATCTTGTTTCAAGATCTTTAAATCAGATAAGAATCCAACATCAATCTCTTCAATAAAAGATTTTAACGAATAATCTAATGCTTGGTTCTCATTTTCTTTACTAAAATCATTATATTCTGGGACTCTAATTGGGGACATTTTTTCCATTTCTTCAATGTTGGGCTCGTTTCTCCCAGAATCTAGCTTCTTCATTTCTGGTTGATTAGAGTCAGAAGTTACTGGCATGATTGGTTCTTCTAATCTCTTACGTTTCCTTATTATTCTTGGAATATTACTTGGAGGTGGTATTTTTTGTTCAGTTACAGTATTTGGGATCTTGGATGTTTCAGGTTCCTTTGTAACTGAGGTTGCATTGACTTTAACCGGATCTCTATCGATTATGGTATCATTTGTTATCGGTTGCGTGAAATCCATTTGGCTTGATTCAGGTTTCCTGGTAGTATCCTTTGTATTTTGTAATTGGGTTAATTCCATCGGTTGAGAATCCATAAACTTATCATATGCACGATGTTGCTGTACCTGTGTGAATTCCATCGGTTGTGATTCTGTTACTTTAACATTCTCTTTCGGCGTTTGGATCTGAGTGAATTCCATTGGCTGTGATGAAACGACATTATCTGTACCTTTCGATATTTGAGTTAAATCCATAGGCTGAGATTCTTGTACTGATTCGATATCTGGTTGCATAGTTGGCGAATTGTTGGTATTCTCTACTGATACTATCCCAGTTAGTTCCATTGGCTCTTCGTCATTTTGGTGAATCTCGTTATCATCTGTTTCTGATCTTTTATTAACGTGTTTCTCTCCGATATTTATTTCAGGGATTGTTTCTTCGTTAGTTTCTGTTCTAGACTCAATAGGGACCATTATGGGAGTCAATTGTTCCTGTCTCATTGTAAATTCCATCGATTCTTCACCAATTTCTTCTTCTTCTTCATTCCCTTGTGTATTACGATTTTCATTATATGTCTGAGTCATATCTAGCGATTCCTCACCGACATCGTTTTGATTCTTATTCATAGACTGTGTAAAATCCATCTGTTCCGAATCGTCATTCATAGAGGTATCTTTCTTCTGTTGTGAAATCGAATCAAACCTATGCAAAGTTACATCCGGTGCAAACGAGACTCTCCTATCTATTTTCCCATTCATCTTAACATTTAATTGTGAAGTAGTATTATTTGAATCAGGTATTTGAGGTTGTGAAAATGCATGTGTAATAGGTTCTGTATGTTCCATGTTTCTAGATATCGGTTGACTGAAACCTTGTTTCAGTATACTTTTCATAGATGATTCTGAATCAGTCATCGTATATACATATAATTTAGTGTAGTGTCGTAGTACTTTAGAACTGGTTATACTCGTCTATACGCTGTTTCTCTTCATCTTGTAGTAGTTGTGAATCTTAAATTGTTATTTCGCGTATAATTTGATTATTATTGTTTACAGGTTTCTCGACGCGGTTACTGTGAGAGCCATTAACAACATCGCCAATGAGTATATTATACAATATAAAGAAAGGTTTTCAAGAAAGTATATTTCTCGTTATAAGAGAAGTGATATAATATTCTTAAGTTAAAAGTTAATATAACGCTAAGACTTGTCAATATGTACTTCTATTTAAGATTTATGAACTTTCAAAGACAAAATTTTATATAATTTTCTTACAAAACATTAAAATTACTGAGTTTGATAGTTAACCAGAAAGGAGCAGGTGTCATTGGTGAAGTAAACAAAAATAAAAAAGTGTCAATTTCAGTCTATATCACATTCAATCGTACATTATCGACCTACAGAAACCTATATAACCATATAGTTAACCTTCCAAAGACCAACTCTTCGTAGTTGTCATCTTCTTGGTGTGTTTCTACACGTATATTACAGCGCAGTATCGTTATTTTTTGAGCGCTTCATAGTGAGAGAACCTATAAGTCGACAAATTTAGAGGGATTCATAAGATATTGGGAGTAACAAGTCACATTTCGATACAGAGAAAGAAGTAAGAAACGATCGCTTAAGATAATTGAACATATCATAGAAAACTTTCAAGTAATTGGCTAGTCAAAAGGAAAGAGAAGAGAAAGCTCAAGTCACAACAAGCATTAACTGTAAATATAGTGTTCTCACGAAAAAGAAATAAACAACGAAGAAAGTGCAGAAAGAAAAAACTCATCCTGTGAATAACTAAACGATCGTTATATTTATTACAAATGAATAATTGGCAACATCTGTTCAATAATACAGCTGATCTAGCTGTACATCTAAAAAAACCATACCTCAGGTATGATAACAAAGAGAAAGAAGTAACAAATTTTGTATTTGATGATAGAGCTAATTTAATTTGGGCAGGTGATACTTATGGTTGTATGACTGCTTATAATCCAAATTTTCAAATGTACACCCGTTATAAAGCCCACATCGGTAACGTTAAAGTTAACGATATCTTGCCAATGAGAGATGGTGTCCTATCTTTAAGTGACGATTCCTTACATATGAGTAACAGAAGAGGTGTTACATTATTTAATTTGACCAGTGCAGATGTTTCAACATTTAATGGTTTACAGACAATGACTACAATCTCCCCAGAGAACGAAACTCAAATATATTGTGCTGGTGACATTACAAGTTCAGGAATCACAGGAATTGATTTAAATAAAGCTGCGGTTTCCAATTTGATTTATTATCCAAATAAAGTTAAATTTATGAAATCTAATAGTAAGCTGATAACAATAGGTCAAACATCAGGGAACATTGATTTATTAGATCATAACTCCAATCAAGTCATTAGATCCTTTAACGGACATTCAGAGACTATATCTTCGATCGACGTAAGAGGTCACACATTGATTACTACAGGTACTTCAAGGAGATTTACAAGTTCATTCTCAGATCCATTTGTAAATGTTTATGATTTAAGAATAATGAAACAGTTGACACCAATATCATTCTCAAAGGGAACTACGATGGGTTCCGGTGGTGCAGATTTTGCAGAATTACATCCTGTACTACCTACAGTAATGATTGTTGGTTCATGTTCTGGTGCATTTGATTTTGTTGATTTATCCAATCCTGCATTAAGAACACAATATGTTCATCCAGGTCAAGAAATTAGAAGCTTGAAAATATCACCAAATGGTAACTATATGGGTGTATTAGAAGTAGACAATCATGCAAGTCTTTGGAGTAGAACAATGAACACACCAACAATTTTTACAAATAATCAAGAATTATTAGAATATCCAGATTTCCCAGATGATAAAATGTTCCCATCATTAGTACCTGTTGACGATTATAGTTTTCCATTAAGTACTATTGGGTTACCTTATTATCACGAAAGATTACTATCGGCATGGTCACCAGTAGTGTTTGACAGCGATGGTACTATACCACCAAAGATAGATACTAACTCATTACCGTTAGCGTCAGAGAAACAAATTAATAATAAGACACATCTAACTTTGAAAGGTCTAAATCTTTCCACGGAAGAATTCCCATTCCATAAATATGATAAAGAGAAGTTAGGTGCGAGAAATGAAAAACCTAAGTATATCAGTTTAAAGGATGAAAGAAGAAAAGCAACTTTACCAATCAATAAAGAAACTATTCTTGAATATAAGACTATTGATAATGCTGTTATTCCTAACGCATATTCCAAATTACCATTCACTTCAGGGAAATTTGGTTCTGATAATTTTGATTTCAATGCATTTAACAAAACTGAGTACGCGGGTTTAGATACTGATATCGATAATCTTTACACAAATGCTATTATACAATTGTACAGATTTATACCAGAAGTTTACAATTTCATTGTAGGTTGTCTAAAGGATGAGAATTTCAACGTATCATTGTTGTTACAATTAGGTTACTTGTATGACATGATGGGGAGATCTAACAATAAAGTATGTAGATCGACCAACTTTCAAGTAGCATTGAATGCATTACAAGACGCAGAAGAGGCAGGTGTAATAGAAAGTTCACCAAAGAGTATTATGTTTGAGAAAAGCGTAAAATCTCAGTCTAGAAATATATTGACAAGAAGTCTAGGACAAAAATTCAATAGGTACTTATTGAATAGATTAAAACAAGAAGAATTTGAAAATAATGAACATAATACTGCATTACAACAATGTATGGGTTTGGATTTAATGGTTATGGTAAAAAGAAAATGTAGACACGATGAGACCAGAAGAGAGGTAATCCCAAGTCTAACAATTATGTCTCCCGCTCAAAACGGTATGAAGTCTAGTCGTAGGAAGATCACAACTGGTACCATTTTATCATATATCGATTCATCTTTGAAAAGGTTACGTCATATAGAGAGTGTTTGCGACAAATGTAACAAGAAAGAAATTGCTGAAGTTGAAAAGATCGCAACCAATTTACCTCCTGTATTATCATTTGAATTATTATTAAGTGATTCTGAATGGCAAGCAGCAAAAAATGTAAAGAATTGGTTATGTGATTCATTTTTTGCCACTGTAACTCCTCAAGGTGCTATACTAAGGAATAGTGCAATTGAATTAAAACAATTCTCACCAGTATTCAAGTATGAATTAAATGGATATGTGGCAAGAATTACAGATCCTAATGGTACCTCACGTCTAGTAACATATTCGAAGGTCTTTGATCCAAAGACAAACTCTTTCAAATGGTACTTATTCAATAATTACTTGGTAGTTGAGATTGATGAAGAGGAAGCCTTCAATGTTTCTCAACCTTGGAAAACGATAGAAGTTGTTGTATATTGTGACTCTGAAGAAATAAGAAAACCTTTCTTCTCAGTAGATACATATGACATCGATCAAGAGATCTTATATAGGGATTATTTTGCTGCTGGTATTAGGGAAAGTAACAACAAAGAATATACATTGTTAACGAAGGAAGAGGCCCCTCATGCTGGTACTCTGATTGCTCTGGATGCAGAATTTGTCATCCTAAACAATGAACTTAATGAGATCGACTGTAACGGTGTAAAGACCATTATAAGGGCAAAGAAAACTGCATTAGCTAGACTTTCTATTGTTAGAGGTGATGATGGAGAAGGTTTTGGTAAACCATTTATTGACGATTACGTTGTCAACACTAATCACATTGAAGATTATCTGACCAAATTTAGTGGTATCGAACCTGGTGATCTGGATCCAACAAAGAGTAACAAATCGCTTGTTACATTAGAGATTATTTATAGAAAAGTATGGTTATTGATGCAACTAGGGTGTGTTTTTGTTGGACATGGTTTGAGTAATGATTTCAAACATATTAACATTAATGTACCTAAGGAACAAATAAGAGATACCGCAGTATACTTCTTACAAGGTAAGAGATTTTTATCTCTTAGATATCTGGCATTTATCTTATTAGGACAAAATATTCAAGAGGGTAATCACGATTCAATTGAGGATGCATATACAGCATTAATTCTTTATAAGAAATATTTGGAATTAAAGGAGAAGGGAACATTAAATGCTGTAGTAGATTCCCTTTATGAGGATGGTAGAGCTACTAATTATAGAGTACCAGATTCAAATACAACAAATTCTAAACCATAATTATATACACATATATAAAGTTACAGGAATTTATAGATTAAATTATGACAAAAGATGAATTTTCATTAAGTAGTTTCAGAGGAAAGTACATACTATTTATATATTTATATTACACGATACATTAATTTTCATTAGAATAATTTTTCTCCCAATTTAACAAATTTTGAGTCAATTCATTCATCATAGTTAACGCCTCATTATTTTGGGTGAATATGTGATCAATTTTTTCAACAAATTGATCATTTTCAACAAATCGTATTAAATCTGCTCTTTCTTTTTGTACATTTTCTAAATCCCATTGAGTTCTTGAAATAAATTCCAGGATCGCTGATGTTCTTCTTCTCATTTCATTCATTGTAGTTCTTTGTGAAGGTAATCTTGGTTTCACAGAATTTGTTGCTGTTACGTCTACAGATTTCTCTTTATTTTTATTATTTGAATTAGTACGTCTTCCATCTGTTAAATTTCTTTTACTTTTCGTTCTTCTAGGTTTCTTCGCTACTCTATTTGGTTTTTTAATTGCCTTTTGTTTATCCTTTGAAGAAGTTGATTTATTATCCTCGTCATTATCATCTGTTCTATTTAATCTATTGGATTCAGCTTCAGTTGCATCAGTTTGAGAATCTTGTTCTGTAGTTTCAATATTTTCATCTAGAGATTCAGATACGCTTGTTGTTGTCTTCAATTCTGGTTTTTCTGATTCGGTAGCGATAATATCTTCTGTTGCTGAAATGACGGGAGTAGCAGTCTTTGTTTTGTCACCTGGGGCATCCATTTGGCTTTCTTTAATTGCTTGTTCTAACATTCTTTGATATTGTTGTTCTTCTCTTGAAGAACGACTAGCTCTTTTACTTAACTCATGAAAATCACCTTCTTCATCATCATCATGATCTTCATCGTCTTCTTCATCATTGTTATCCTCGTCGTTTTCATGGGAACTACGTGTTTCTTCCTCATTGTGATCTGAAGTTTTGTTATCTGTAATGATATTTTTTTTATTTTCATCTTTCTCTTCATCTTGTGTAGTAGACTCCTGTTTATTTACAATATTTTCTTCTTTGATGGTGGTATCTTCCTCCTCATTTTCATTAACGTCAGTATCCTTATCAACTGTTTCTTCTTGAACAGGTAAATAATGTGATCTTTTCCTACCTTCATCATCTGTATATAAATCATGTAATTCAGGTTTACATTGTTCACACCAATATTTATCAGGGACATCTTCAACTATACCAACACAGAAACCATGTTGCCATACTGAACATTGTTCACATTGAATATACAGTCCTGATTCATCAGCTGGTTCTAGTTCACCACAGACACATCTAGTAATTTCTTCTTCTTCCGACATTGAATCAAAGTTCTTGATATGTTTCTGAGGTAATACGTTATTGATTCTTTATGTTTCCATATTTATGGGGTTCTTATAATTCGTTGTGTGTTTACGATTTTCAGTTTATTTTTCCTGCAGCGAACAAAAAGTATTGAATCATACAATGAGAAGAGATACATAATTTAAAACAGCAACATATATGCGGTGCGATAGGGATGAGGTACAATTATATATCAATGGATGGTGTCAACTATTTAATATCAAATCATGTTTTTAGATTTACGGTGTCATATAAGCTGCAATTTATGAGCTAGACCCGATCGAATTATCTATCATTACTGCTACGTTCAATCTTCCAACGGTATACTAGATAATGAGTGAACGTTGAACCGTCAATATAATGATATAACAACACTTTCTACTGTCTATAACACTCTTAATGTATGTAATAACTCAGTTTATAAATGAATTCGTTTTATGGCTGTATAGTACTAACGAAACCCTAGGGTATATATAGAGGGCTACCAATATTTTCTCATTTTGTGAGAGTTTCAAATCTTTTTTTTTTCTGTTCCATTGCCAACAAAGAAGGAAACTGGGTTCAAGTCACAATTGTAACGAACTACCACAAACATTCGATATTTATTAATACGTAGTTCCATTAGGGATATGTACGACTGTATATATTCAATTATAGATATCACAAACATACAATACACAGTTTACGATTGTCACGATGAGTAGTACGTTAGCTGAATTTGATGAATTGAAATGGGACCATTCTGTAACAAGATTAGATAAACCATCACCATATTTATTAAGAAAAGCAAGAAGAAATCCAAATGGTTTAAATGATTTACGTCAATCATTAATTTCTGCAACGATATATGTTGGTAATTTATCATTTTATACTAGTGAAGAACAAATTTATGAATTATTTAGTAAATGTGGTATGATTAAACGTATTATTATGGGATTAGATAGATTTAAATTTACACCATGTGGTTTCTGTTTCATTATTTATAATGAACCCAAGGAAGCTTTGAATGCGGTTAAATATTTATCAGATACAAAATTAGATGATAAGAATATTTCAATTGACTTAGATCCAGGTTTTGAAGATGGTAGACAATTTGGTCGTGGTAAAAATGGTGGACAAGTTAGTGATGAATTAAAATTCGAACATGATGCGGCAAGAGGTGGTTTTGCTATACCTTTAGCAGAACGTATTGCACCAAGATTTGGACAAGTTAGAAATCCAGGTAGAGGACGTAGAAATAATGGACGTTTCTCAAATCAATTTGATAATTTTAATGATAATAATAATGTCGAACCTTTAATACCAGGTAAATCTAGATATTCAGGTAATTCAAATGTAACAGGTGAAGAAAATGTAGCAATGTCAGAAGAAGAGGATAATTATATTCCAGAATAAACACAGAAGAAAGAAAGAAAAAAAGGTTCTTTGTCAATTTTGCTAGAATAACAACAAAAACAAAAAAAAAACAAGATTTGTAATATATAAATAAATAAATAAATGAAAAAAAAAAATGCTTATTTTTTTTATTCAAGTTGAAATCGAAATAAAAAAGTTTAAATTTAAATTTGCTGAATATATAATTATTATATTTTTTTTTCCTACTTATTATTTAAAGATAATTGAATATGTAAATTAGAATGGGAAAATTTTTACTTTTCAACTATACTTTTATTATTAATGATCATTACAATCTAGTATACCTACGACTCTATCGAGTGCAAATATTACCAGTAGTGAGTGAGGGAAAGGTCTAATAAAGACATGCAGAATTATGAAAAGTCAAAATAGTGTTTAAACTGATCTATCATATAGAATGAGTTGGAGAAGGAGAATTTTCAACAGAATTTGATTTATTATTATTAACTAATTTTTTATCGAAATTATCTGTAAATACTTTTCTTCTTCTAACATTAATAAACCAATTAGATAATTGAATCTTTGTTAATCCAGTTTGTTTTAAAAGTTCATTTTTTTCAGCTGGTGTTGGATATGGATTGTTTATATGATTAGCTAACCAATGATTTAATATTTTAACAGTTTCCTTTGGTAAATTTGATCTTTTACCTGACATTCTATGTGTCTTCTTGGATTTCATCATTGGTTCAACTGTTTTATATTGTTGTTGTTGTAAATGTGGTGGCATTAACATTACTGGACCATTATGTAAATTTGTATTAGTTGTTCTTGGAATTTCATTATTATGAGATCCAATAATATTTGCAGTATATCTTTGAGATTGATAATGATTTTGATAAGGAATCATATTAGGTTGTGTGGTAGTACTTGGATGTGGATGTCTAATATAATTATAATAATTTGAATATTCATTATAATTTAATGGAGAATTAGTATTTGATTGAATATTTGTAATTTGTTGTTGTACTGGAATACCAGTTTGATAATTATTATAAATTGGTGATAAAGGAACTTGACCATTGTTATTATTATTATTATTATTATTATTACTATTAATTTTATTCAAAGTAATTGGGATTGAATTTAATGTTTTAGCAGCTGATAAATTATCCATTAAATAATTTGAATTATTATTATCAATTATTGTATTAATTGATCCCATTGGTGGAGTCTTTTCCATTTCATTAATATGTAATGAATCAAATAAATTTTTAATTGGTGGTAATTGTACTGTAACTTGTTTATTTTGGAAACTCATCTTTTTATTATTATTATGCACAAGTGTATTGTATTGCTATGTTATATCTAAACTTTTTATATGTTTATTATATGGATATATCAAAGAAATATATAAAAATGTATAAGATTAATAATAATTAAAAAAAAGGAATTTATAATTTACAATTTTTGGAAAAATGATATACGTTGATATACCTCAAGGTTTATATAATCTTTGGAAACTTAACTTTCAAGAATCTAAATCTCCTTGTTAATGAATAGATGAGTTATAAGTAAAATCTACAATTGCTGTTGTTGGCCGTTGTTTCTTTTTCTATCAATATCATAATAGTAGAAGGGACCAAACGGAGAATTATCTTTGTTGGTGATAACCGTTAATTCTTCTTCTTCTTCTTCTTCTTCTATCTCTTCCTTCCTTGTGTCTTAGGTTAATTTGAGGGGCGTATGTACATATTAGAACTTTTAAATTTTCTTCATAACTCAAGATATTAATAAAAAATTATAAATGTAATAATTAATTTTCGGAAGATGAAGTGATGACCATCAATAAAGTTATCCTTCTTTTAACGTATGTACGTATAGCACATACAGTTCTTTTCTACAGGAAAGAAGGAGAGAAATTAAGTTTTAACTGTGTTCTTCCACACGCTAGACGTGCGAAGAAATCCACGGAGCACTGTCTGCAGTTTGTTATCCTTTATTGCGTACAAAGAATGATATGCACAAGAATGTTAATGATAGAAATAGGATTGGATTTAGATTATGTACGGGTGTTTCACAGCGATTCAATAGTAATGAATATACTCAAATAATGTGTCTTTATTACATCAAGCGATCTATTTTTTGAAAATTTAGATGTTGTTAGTAGAGTGAATTCTCTGCGTCGGAGGGATATGAAAGGCACAGATAATACAGTAATCCAATATCTATTCGGAATTTTATTGATAGTAAAACTGGAGAACCATACCACAATAGTTTTACATACTAGAAACGGGGACTAATTCTTTCGTCTATATGTACATATTATTTTTAGTAACTGTTTTCTTTTAACCACGGAGAGGGATTGGCAAAGAAGGGACCGGAGTAACAAAGAGAGGGGAACATCATGAAACGTTTCTTTTCCCAGCAAATAATAAATAATTGACAGGCACACGAATTTATGTTGTTATTCAAAACAGTGCAAATTTTTGTTGATGGAAATTTTAACGGAGATTTGCTCCTTGTTTGACAGCAATTATCGCAGCAAAAATAAAAAAATCCTTATTTGTCTTTAGAATGTCCCGTCAATTTTTTTTAAAATTTAAGATGGCTAAGAAATTAATGTATAAATCGTCATAATAAAGTTTTTTCTGTGCTATGGACACGGAGATTAGTTGATGACACCTAGAAATTGACATAGAACCTGGGATGAGGGATCATATTTTCACAATAATAGTTTATAGACAAAATTCCGTAGCCATTCACTCCGAGTGGCTTTCGGAAAGTCAAGAAATTATAAGAATACAAAGAAACGAACTTTATCATCCCGCGGATTAACTTACCAGGTTTGCTTGCCTATTGGATGATATCAATTTAAAATTTAATTTTTTTCTTGTGTTGAAACAAACGATCGACATTTCTTAAAAAAAAAGGCATTCTAACGGAAGTATAGCTTATGCTACGGGAATGTAATGACATGATAATATTTGCTTTAACCATTGTCATGCAAGATTTTTAACAAAAATGTTAAATCATTATATCACTAAATTTCAAATTCGTAATGAAATAATAATATTAATGCGCACGTTTTTCATTTCCTACTACAGGGATTATACTGTCCCCATCATAAATTATATATGACCCTTTTTTTTTATCTCAAAGTAAAATTGTAATAAGCTACGACATTTTCTCTATTGTACGTAAAATGTTGTTTCTTGGCTCAAAAGGAAAATAATTTTTGTTCGGTATTGTTTTGATACTTCGCCTCTGTTCTTTTTTTCTCTTGTTGCTGTTGCTTACTCTCGGAACACCCATGGAATGGTCCCTTGCCCCCGTCTTTTTCTGTCTGGTGACGTTAAAAAAGACTTCCACGGAAAATTAAAATGTTAATAGTAAATATGAGGAGAGAAAGATGTCATTCTGTTTAAATGCATAAAAGACCTCCAATATGAATAATTGTAAAATGACTAGTCATGCAGAATTTAAATACATAAATTTATTATGTTCGGTACGGCATATTGTTGGTATAATTTTCATCTTTTTTGTATTTTGCTTTATTATAATTATTACTATTGTCAGTGGCTATTTTAATATTGCATATGTCAAGTAGTACGAATTTTTCTGAATGTAAGAATGTTTAAGTAATATTTTGACAGATTTTTTTTTTTTTTTGCTTCGAATAGTATTGCTGTGAAATTTTAATAGCTAACTTATTAGATGAATCGCGGGAGGAAGTGGCGTTGCAAAAAAACAACAACAACACATAGGTTCTTTACGTATTATAAGATCAGTAATAATTTCGGGTTTAGGATATTCCAGTAAATTTTATGACATTCGATTCAAGAAACAATAAATTGTAATTTTATTAAATTTGTATTGACTTTGGAATCTATTGTAATAGTATTTGGAGGGTTAATATTATTGAATTTTAAGGGAATTAACATCCCATACGTATATTCGTACAAAATATTAAGAAGAGAGTATATGCACGCAGTGAATTGTTCCCGTCAATATTTATGCGTATTACCAAAATTGTTAAGAACTATGACTGTTTAGGAATCTATAATATTTTTTTTACTATATTGACAGTACATATTATATCTTGATGATCGTTACCTTCGTTTATAATGTTTTTGACAAGTTACAAAATTATTCATTAATACGGACTAATGCAGATATATTTTCATATATTTATGTTATGTATTTCATAGATGAAACAACTAGATGTCACCCCTCCCTAATCGGGAATAATGAAGGAAATTTACCGTTTCAAAAATTATATGTTGATGTCATACTTTAAAAAATGACATAATAGAATATATTATGTTGCTCTAACCATCCTATTTCGACAAGCCAATTAATCAAAAAAAAAGAGAAACAGAACATCCCACAGAAGAAATCAGAATTTAATAATGTTACATAATTTGTACGGCCGAGGAACTGGAAATTTTTGAATCCTTTAAAATTTACACTGTAAAACAATTTTGACACTTACTCACCGGGTATTAATTCTACATATATTTCTAAACTTTGTTATTTTGACCATCGATTCCTTGTCTTTTCTTAAAGAATTTACTAAGAAATAATTGTAGAACAAATTGATTTTCAAGAATTTATTAAATTATTGTAAATTTCCCTGAGATAAAATGACACTAATGAAGCTCTGTAGATCGTTCTTTGTTCAAATTTTCTGTTTTTGGTTCTTTTTTAAAATATTTCACACTACGTTAATTCTTACTTGATAAAACCCTTCTCGTGTAACTTAAAAGAATTGTGTTGTGCGTTCTGCTCACTGTGACAAAAGTCTATTATTTTTCAAAACTGATAATCATCCCGCATCAAAGCATTAATAAAGTTAAATTTCATAATTTTTAAAATTCCACGGCAGAAGGGCTGACGTAACCGCGACCATGGTAACCAATTTGTTCCAGAAATTCCCTTTTGGGGATTGACAGCTTCGAACGTTTTTTTTCTTTTTGCCAGTGGCACATTAATTCCCGAAGGTTTAATATCTCTCTTTTTTGACACGGAACAAGGGATGTAAAATACTCGCCAGGTATTTCTACGCTACGTTCTTAGCCACTATATAATACACCTAACCCAGTCACTATCTCGGACATTCTTTCGCCCTTATTTCTTGTCTTCTATTATTTTTTAGGACAAACATACTAAATAGATTTAATTTTCTGTTTATGGCAGCAAACACATCAATACTTAATGTAATAGGTATTTTTTTAGGGGGCGAGAAGGAAGGCAGAGGGCCAGCCAATTTGCAATTTTGTACGTGAATATTTATCATTAAATTATTTAATTTTATAGCTAGCCAAATAAGTAAATTGTTAAGAAGGATAGTTCATATTTCTATTAACATTCTTGGAATTTTTAGAAGGAAAATTAATACAAGGATTAGAGTTGATTTAATTATCGAAATCGGAGGTTATTAATTCGAAAATTTAATAGATACTCTATCTTTTTAATGATCTGCAAATATATCAATTTGAAACCTACATTTCATATTTTACACAGGCAAGATAAGGGAATTAAGTAAAAAGATAATTTAACTATGAATATATCGCTTTGTGTGCCTACTATCAACTAAAAAACAAAATGTGATGAGCATTGATATGTGATAGTTCGAATATCGGTGGTATATCGGATATATGTTTGATAAATGCTTATTCTTCTCAGTATAAGTACATGTAAAATTGTACAAATGATATGCATAATCAAAGAATTATTTAGTAAGTTCTGTACTTGTTCTTACATCTTCACCTTCAATCCGATTTCAATAACCAGGAAAGTTAAGAACTTACTGTATCAAGTAATGATATTCCTATTCAGAATAACAAGCTAGTACGAAAGTTATCATTTAAACTATAAGAAGGAATGTATTACACCTTCTGAAAGGTGCAAAACTACAAAAAAATTATGGACAAACAATACTTTTCCTCCTTAAAACAAACGCAATTTCAAAATATTTTTGTTGTTTTGTTTTGTTTTCCTTGTTTCATAACAATTTGTTACTGTTCTTCTTCTTAGTTACCGTATGTATGACTTCTTATCATTTTTCAATATTCTTTTATTTCGAAAGATAACAACGATAAGAAAAAGGATCAGCGCTATCAAAAAGAAAGAAAGGCAGCCAACCAGAAACGGTAGTGCAGATTACTTGCAGGAAAGCGTCTCCAAAAACAAAATCTCGAAGAAACGAAAAACAAAAAAAGGCATTTGAGAGCATTAATTTAAAATTTTTTTTATTCCGTTTGATATCATTGATGTAATATTAAAGTTTTTCAAATAGAGTATATTTGACATATCTTCGAGCATTTCTTAGCATCATTTTAGGTAATGATCGACACTTTGAAAACAAATACGCTTTGTCTCGGGTTTTTTTATCCCGATATTTAATTTTGAGATTGTTCCGAGGAATATCATTTTTTCTACATTATTTCCTTAATAACTTAAATCTCAGAAAAATGACAGCAGCGATGCCCATGTTTCATTTTAATTTCTCGACCAGTAAAAAAAGAAAATACTACATGCAAAAATTGTACGTTGTTATTTTATGTGCTTTCATCGTTATAAGAGTCTATTCGGACATTTGGATGTTCTAGGGAATATCTTTCTTTCCTTTTCGGTATATATCTTCTAAATTTGTGTTGTTTTTCTACCCCTCACTTTCACATGAAAAAAGGGCATATCTTTATTTAATCATAGAAATTATTATCTGTATAATTAACTAATTCAAAGTCGATCTCAATGCACGTTGTGAAGTACAATTAGAATTAGGTAGTTACACATAACATTCAAACAAGGTAACATTTTATTTTATTTTATTTTATTTTACATATTACATACTTATTAGTTATGTAACACTACCTTTTCGGAAAGAAGAAGAGGGGACAGACAAGCAACTCTTATTTAATCTTCATCGCCCATCTCTTTTGCACGTTCTTCACTTTCCGCGGAAGATAATGGGATACCACCACTAACACTGAATTGACCACCACAACCTGCAAATACAATTCTGTGGTTCTTAGTAGCTGTATTCTTAATTCTTGTTGGGATTTCAATATCTTCATCATCTGGACCAAGACCAACTGCATAAGTTTCACCAAAACCCCAACTGTAAGCAATACCATTTTGAGAAATAGCAACACTGTGATGAGAACCAGCTGCAATTCCCTTAAATAATGGAACATCTTGTAATTTGGTGAATACAGGAACTGATCTATTCTTACCATGTTCATCTTTATAAGTTTCAGCTGGTAGTTTATCATGTGCAATACCAACTTCACACATATCTAAACGACCACAACTGTATAAAGAACCATCTTCTAATAAGATCAAACTATGATGTTCACCAGCACTAATGGATCTAATCTTTCGACTACCTTCACTAACACCTTCTGGTAAGATAACTTTAGTTGGTTTAGTGACTAAAGCACCATCTTCAACAGTGGTAGAAGTACCACATTGACCGAATTGATTTAAACCCCAACTAACTAATTTACCTTTATCATTTAAAGCAAAACAATGATTTTCACCACTTGCAATATATTTAATATGTTTTAAACCAAATGGTCTTGGATCTAAAGTCTTTAAACGGAATCTATCCATAATTTTACGACCTAATTGGTTTTGTTGACCATTACCCCAAGCAAAGACAACACCTTCTTGATCTAAGAATAAAATATGATCTTTACCACCCGCCATTTGAACAATATCGTATTTAGAGAAAGTTGGAACCTTCCATGGAGTTGTTTGAACTTTGATTTGATCTTGGTAAAAACCTAAGATACCTTCATTACAGCGGAAAGTACCCCAAGCGTAAACGTCACCATTATCCAATAATACACAACTTAAGTTATCTAATGCAGCTAATTGAACAATCTTTGCATCCTTTGGAAAGACACTCATATCTAATTTATTTGGAGTAGATTCCATTTCATTCAAATCACCATCATCATCATCACTTGAATCATCAGCATCCATATCCTTTAATTTTTCCTTTGCGGCACTAGTATCTCTACCCAATGCACCAACATCATTACAACCCCATGACCAAATATTGTTATTGGAATCCAATGCAATGGTATGCATACCACCAACAGCAAATGAAACGATTTTAACTTCATCTCTTGGTAAGAATGGATTCAATCTTGGTCTCTTAACTTCTTTATTCTTAGCCAATGGACCTAAACCCAATTCACACATGGAACCAGTACCCCAGCAGAAGATATCTAGTGGTTCAGCACTGATATATCTGGCGGAATAATCCTTGACTTCATTAATGATGTGAGCGGCGTGAGTCTTGGATACTTTCTTTGGTGTATCGTCAGCACTAGTATGTGTTCTTTTACTCATCTTTTTCTTTCCTAGTATGTTATTTATTATTATCTATTGAGATTAGTCAAACAGGGATTGAACTATAATAGGTATATATTTATATATATATGATTGTGATATATAAATGAAACAGTATCTGTGGATCAAGAAAATCAACAAGTACACACACGATGCCTATATGATAAATTTTTCAATCCTTGGAACGAACAAAATTGAAAAATTTCCGAGATCACCAGCCGATGTTTCTGACAACAACGCAGTGCGGTGTGTTCTTAGAGACTGAGCAAAAGTGAGAGGTGGACCCGTTTTATTACTATACGTTGTATAGTATAGTATAGTGTAGTGTAGTGTAATGTATAACAACCGGTAACAGTCTGATTTGCAATGTGAGTTATATATGTTTGATCTGGAGTAATATCGTCAGCTTATAGTTTGCTTGTCGGTAGTCATCAGTTTTAGAATGCTGGGAACAGTTTGATTATAATAAATGTGAGTATTAACCCAATAAACATGAACAGAAATGTGAAAATGTAGAACATATAACCTAATTTCTTCTTGTCATATTTACCTAGTTTACCAGTTACATCCATGAGACCTCTAGAGGCTACTTGAATACCAATTTCTGCAGCACCCAAAACTTTCTTGTCCTCATCTAAAGCGTTTTGGAACGCAACAGCACCTTCTTTCAAATTGTGAACTAATTTACTCATATTATCAACTAATTCATCTTGCATATTATCTTGATCTTCAATTTGTCTATCAACAGATTTCACAACACCATTTTCATCTTGATCCATTCTAGTCTGTCTGTTACCTAACAGTCTTTCCCTTAACGCTTGTACACTATCATCATCTGCAATAGTTTCCTTATGTAAACTTTTAATAGAATCTATTCGTTCCATTTGTGCAGCCTCTATATCAGCTGGAGCATTATCAAAATCTATACTATATCTTCTTGTACGTAATTTCATCTCTTTATCTTTATATTCTTTCCTTAAACAATTCAATGAATCATATTGAACTCTTTCTGTATCAAATAGCAATCCACCATACTGTCTTTGAAATTGTTGAACTTTATCAATATTAGTGATCTCTTCAGAAGATAATTTAGTCTCCTTGATTTTGTTTAGATTCATTGAGGTTTTGGTAGAAAGTAGATACATTAGAAATGGATCTTCTTGTAGTTGTGTCATTGTTGCAGTCTCCATACTTAATACCGAGGTTATATGTATTGATTTCAATGTGAAGGTAGCTTATTTAAGTGATGGTTGAGCTCGATATATACGATTTCATGTAATGTGTTGCTCAATGTCATTGTTCATATAGTCCACATAGTAAATGTTTCGCAGCTTTGTTTTTTGCGTTCTGAAAAATAAAATCGCCATTTGCTGTCAACAAATATTTTTCAGTTTGCTATTTAATATAGTTTATAAAGAATTACAATATTTATATAATGTTTGCAAATGTTAGCTATAAGCAATTCATATACATTCTTAGTAATCATACTAGATCAAGAACTAATTTGACACTGTTTCCCCTATAAAAATATCTTGAAAATTACGATTTTGGACTACAGGATCAAATCCAACGTCGTAAGTAATTTAAATATTTCAAAATGAACTTCCTGATTACATTTCCCACTCAAAGTTGTTCTTGAATTTGTAAATCGTAATTTTTTTTCATTTCATATTCTTCTAATCATCTCTGTATTTCTTTCTGTCTTAAAAGTCGTAGTTAATTTTCCATCATTATTGGGAAGAAATAAGCAACGCCAAAAATGAAACGACGAAATAACAATCTTACACCAAACAACATGAACGAAGAAAAAAAATAAGAATATTTATCCACATTCCCATTTTTTCACATTCACTCAAACATATCACGTTGATATCCAGATAGAATAGTTACAACTACGACATATTAAAATATATCATATTTGTAATTTTGGCGTTTCTTTCATATTCATAAACAATATAAGAAAACCACAGTCAATTAATTATCAACATTATGACTGAATCAAATAAAGAATATGATGAACTGTTAAAACCATACAGTGAGAATGTTACATCTTTATCCAATGATGAAAAAAAGATTCATTATTTAATTAATAATTTAACCGATACTCAAAAGAAGGCTTTGAAACAACAGGATTTAGCAAATACTGAGAAAAGATTAAATGAATTATTATCTATTAGTCCTTTGTTTAAACATTTCATTGAGAATAAAGCTAAAGAGGATCCAATGTTTAGATCTATGCTAGATAATTTTGATAACAAGACAAATGCATCAACTAATCAAAGGAAAAGAAAGACTGAAAGAGAAGAAGATGCTGAATTGTTAAAGGAAGAAGAAGATGAAGAGAATGAAGAAGATAATATTCAATTCGAATTTAGAGACTCTCCTGGTTATGTCGACGGTCAGTTGAGACCTTACCAAATCCAAGGTCTAAATTGGTTAATTTCTCTTCACAACAATGGTCTTTCAGGTATCCTTGCGGATGAAATGGGTCTAGGTAAAACTTTACAGACTATTTCTTTCTTAGGTTATTTACGTTATATTAAGAATATCACTGGTCCATTCTTAGTAATTGCTCCAAAGTCTACTTTAAATAATTGGTTAAGAGAAATCAAGAAGTGGACACCAGAAGTAAACGCTTTAATTTTACAAGGTGACAAAGAGGAAAGAGCTCATTTAATTAAAGATAAAATTATGGAATGTGATTTCGATGTAATTATTGCATCTTATGAAATCATTATTAGAGAAAAGGCTACTTTTAGAAAATTTGACTGGGAATACCTAGTAATCGATGAAGCTCATAGAATTAAGAACGAAGAATCCATGTTGTCTCAAGTACTAAGAGAGTTCAGATCCAAGAATAGATTATTGATTACAGGTACTCCTTTACAAAATAATTTACATGAATTATGGGCTTTATTAAATTTCTTACTACCTGATATCTTTTCAAGTTCTCAAGATTTCGATAGTTGGTTCTCCTCAGAATCTACTACTGATGATAATCAAGATCAAATTGTGAAACAATTACATACAGTTTTAAGACCGTTCTTGTTACGTCGTATTAAGAATGATGTCGAAACTTCTTTACTACCAAAACAAGAATTAAATGTTTACGTCGGTATGTCATCAATGCAAAAGAAATGGTATAGACAAATTTTGGAAAAAGATATTGACGCAGTCAATGGTACTAATGCAACTGAATCAAAGACTAGATTATTGAATATTGTAATGCAATTAAGAAAATGTTGTAACCATCCATATCTGTTTGATGGTGCAGAACCTGGTCCACCATATACTACCGATGAACATTTGGTCTATAACTCTGCTAAGTTAAAAGTCTTGGATAAGTTATTGAAAAAATTAAAGGAACAAGGTTCAAGAGTATTGATTTTCAGTCAAATGTCTCGTTTACTAGATATCCTAGAAGATTACTGTTTCTTCAGAGATTACAAATATTGCAGAATTGATGGTTCTACTGACCACGAGGATAGAATTAAGGCTATTGATGATTATAATGCGCCAGATTCTGAGAAATTCATCTTTTTATTAACTACAAGAGCTGGTGGTTTAGGTATTAATTTAACTTCTGCTGATACCGTTGTTCTTTTCGATTCCGATTGGAATCCACAAGCTGATTTACAAGCTATGGATAGAGCTCATCGTATTGGTCAAAAGAAGCAAGTTAGAGTATTTAGATTTGTCACAAATAATTCTGTCGAAGAGAAAATTATTGAAAGAGCTACTCAAAAATTAAGATTGGATAAATTAGTTATTCAACAGAACAGAATCACCTCCAGTAAAAAGAAGGAAAATAAGAACGATTCAAAGGATGCCTTGTTAAACATGATTCAACATGGTGCTGCAGATGTCTTTACTAGTAATAGTAACACTCCAAGTGCAACAGGTACCCCTGATCCAACTGCTACAGCAACCACAAACGGTACTAAGGACAACGTTGACCCGGATCCAGAAGTCGATTTAGATGCCATTTTATCCTTATCTGAAAATAAGACTCAATCTCTAAATAAAAAATACGATTCCTTAGGTTTAGACGATTTACAAAAAGTTAACCAAGAATCTGCTTATGAATGGGATGGTCAAAACTTCAAGAAGCAAAATATCGAAAAGCAAGTTATTGATCCACTATGGTTAATTACAAACACTTCAAGAAAGCGTGAACGTAAAGAAAATTATTCTGTTGATAATTATTACAAGGATATTCTATATACAAAGAAGGCCCCAACTGTGTTGCAACCACGTATGCCAAAACCACATGTTTTCAGTACCCATCAAATGCAATCTCCTAAATTAAAAGACCTTTATGAAAAGGAAAGAATGTACATTGCCAAAAAGACAAAATATGTTCCAAATCTTGAAGATGTTAAGAGTAATGAGGAACATGAATTACCATTAGAAGAGCAGAAACTTAAATTGAAGGAATTAAAGAAAACCATCGCTGATGCCGAACCTCTAACTGAGGAAGAAGAAAAATTAAAGGGTGAACTAGAGCAAGAAGGTTTCAGTAACTGGAATAAATTCGATTTTAGAAAATTCATAACCCTATCTGGTAAGTATGGTAGAAATTCCATTCAAGCTATAGCTCTGGAAATGGAAGCTTCCAAGACTCTTGAAGAAGTACGGGCATACGCCAAATCCTTCTGGGCCAATTATAAGACTATTGAAGGTTACGAAAAATTCATCAAGAGTATTGAAGAAGATGAAAATAAATTGAAACATACAATCCACCAACAAGAACTTCTTCTCCGTAAGATTGCAACTTACACAAACCCATTCTTTGACTTTAAGTTACGATATCCACCATCTACGAATAACAAGAGAATATTCTCTGAGGAGGAAGATAGATTCCTATTAATGGCAGTTGCAAAATATGGCATTCAAAGAACCGACATATACGATATTATTCGTGACGAGATACGTAATTGTCCGTTATTTGAATTTGATTTCTTCTTCTTGAGTAGAACTCCTCTGGAACTAAGTAGAAGAATATATACTTTGCTACAATGTGTGGAAAAGGAAGCTAATCAACCAGTTAAGGAAACAAAGAAAACTGACGATAAGAAGACTAAAGCAAAGAAAGCTACAAAGGATTCAACATCTAAGAAGTCAGGAAGTGATAAAAAGAAGGTCTCAAAGGATGACGTAAAAGTCTCTGAATCAAATGTGGTAGAAATTAAACCCGAATCAAACAAGGTAGAGGAAATAAATATCGAGGACGATTCCACAGACAACAAGAGACCTAGAGAAGAAGAAGAAATCAATGAAGATACAGAATCTAAGGAAGAGACAGAACCTAAGAAACCAAAGGTTGAGGCCTGAATATGTAAAATAAATAACTTGTAAACATTAATATAAATTTATAAACTTTATTGATAAGATAACCCCATTAGTAAATGTGATTTATCAATATTATAGAATGACCTATATTTAGACATTTTTTTACATTTTATACTTACAATTATATTGCAATATTTATTGTTGGGCATTTATGACTGACATACATTTGAATTCGTTTGAATAAGTTGATTTCCATAAACGAACTTTACCATCTTCACCAGCACTACTTAAGATTGTACCAGTTAGATTCCAGGAAACGGACCAAATTTCAGCTTTATGATCATCATGTTCACTCAATAATTCGATCTCTAAAGTTGGTTCTAAATCTTGTTTATCAGCAGATTTGTCGTCAGTCATAGAATCATCATTAGGCGATTCTATCTGTTGTTCAGGATTGGATAATTTTTCTGTAATTTTATAGATACGTACTTTACCATCTTTACATCCAGTAGCTACAAGTTGATACCATCTACCAATTGATGGAGCCCAACTTATACTTCTAATTAAACCCTTATGACCTAATAATTTACCAACAATATGGAATTTATTATCATTACGTCTTTGATATATTAAAGCTTGATCTAATACACAAACAGCCAATTTTTCAGTAGAGAATCTTGAAGGACACCATGAGATACAGAAATCTGATTGTAAATTATTAGCAGGAGGAGTTTGTAATACTTTAATCTCTGTAGTTAAAGTCCATGATCTTAAATCTGATGGTTCTAAAGCATCGTATATTCTTAGTATCCCATCATTCCCTATACAAGCTAATCTTAAACCTAAATGAGATGGAGCAAATTTAACACTGTATAAAGAACCCGTGGAATCATTTAATGTACAAAGTTTATTCCAACGACGACCTGAATTTTCTTCTTGATCAGGATTTTCTTCCCATATTTTAACAGTTTTATCATATGATGCAGATGCAATGATACGTCCGTATTCTGGACTTGCCCAATCTACTGAGACAATACTACTATTATGTGCTTTCCATGAATCACTTTGTTCCCATTTTGTAGTTTCTTTATCTAGTTTAAATACTTTAATATGTTGATCTGATGAACATGTAGCGACGAATCTACCGTAGAAGTCGTAAGCTACATCATGAATCAAATCTTCGTGTCCACTATCAAAAGGTCTCATTTTATCGTGTATTTTTGAGTGTAAATGAATTGTTTAATTCTACACAATTGAAATAATTCAAATATAATTTTCAATTCCCTCTGTGTTGTCTCTAATGTAGTTGTTTGTAGCTTGTCTGTTGGTCAATGTTTGTTTAGTATAGTAGTTAAAAATTTGATACCGAGTCGCCTTGTTTCGTAGCTTCGCTAGCGTTCTTCCATAGTGAAAATACTATTGTTATAAAGAAGGATATGAATAGATTGAATTAAATAGTATACATAATAGAATACAAAGGTATATAGATATGAATAAATCGATATGGGATAATAGTTACATTTAATACGTCGTAATTTAATTCGATACGGACTTGAAATATGCAGTTCTTTCATTCATCAAATCTTGTGTCCATTTTGAAACTTCATCAGTAGTAATCTCTTTAATACAACCATAAAATTGTGATAAATCTTTCTTCCCTTTGTACATTCTTTCGTATTCGAAACATTGTACTAACATTTCGAATTTATCCAAATCCTTAACGAATTTAGCTTCAATTGAGGTTTGATCCTCATATTCATGCCATGCCTCTAGGATATCTGCTGCAGCAACTTCATTATATGGTTTAATTAATACATTAGTCAAATATTCAATAGTAGCTAGTTCCCTATGATGTTTCTCAATTTTATCGATCTTTACATCGAATGGAGTAATATCACCTACGATAGATTCAGCCATATCATGAGCTAAAGAAATCTTCATACAACGTGCAGAATCGATTCCTGAACTATTTAATATCCATGACATTATACTCATTCTATACATGTGATCAGAGATAGATTCCGGATTCTCTATACCATTATTAATCCATCCTGTACGTCTTTGTAATTTTAATTTATGTAATATATCGAATAATGCCAAAATATAATTTGGTGTTGATCTTTCTATTAGATCTTTAATTTCTCGTGGTAGATGTTCTTCAGGTTTCCAACTAGACATAATGCAATAGGTAGTTACGTATCTATATCGTAGTTATTGTAAAATGAGATGATATATTGTGTTGTGTGTGTGTGTGTAAAAGTTACACAATATTTTATGCGAGGCATAGTGAAAAATTATTTATAGTAAGCGATATACGCAATATTTCTAACAAATTATATTTTCTTTATTTCTTATAAATTTTAGATTATACAGATAACTTATATGAGTATCTACCTATTATTATTATTATTATTATTTTTTTTTTTGTTTTGTTTTTACGAATTGTTCATTATTTATTGTCTTAATATATCTTCCATGAATTTTTTATAATCGATACCACCATCAGAATCAATTTCGACACCCTTTAATAATTCATCGACTTCTTCATCTGATAATTTATCACCTAGACCAGTTAACATGTATCTAATATCACCGACTGTAACTTTACCTGTATTTTCTTTATCGAATACTTGGAATGCTTTAATGAAATCTTCAATCTTACCATTTGTTGTAGAATCTAACATTTCTTGATGTGATTCAATTAATGAAGCGATATCATCTAATGACAAAGCATCTTGGGAAGCTGAGCTGAGTATTTCTTCAATTTGTGCGTTTGTTGGATTGTAACCAATGGCTCTTAGATAATCACCAAATTGAGCCTTGGCAATGGAACCTTGACCCTTCTTGTCAAATAATGTAAATATATCTTTGTTATTCTTAGCGATAGAGGACATTTTATGCTTGGTTAGTGCGTAATTGGGTGACGAAACAACAACAGTCAGTACATATACATCTATAAGTATCCCTGTTCTCTACTGTTCATTACTCAACTCGACAGTTTCACTGCCTCGAGAAAGTAGACAGCATCAACGGAATCAATCTGGAAGTAAACAAATTGTAAACAAAAGACAGATACGAAAACGAAAACAGTTGGAATTTGTATCGTCGTGGGAAGCGATATTGTGGCAGGGCAGAAAAAGTAGGGCTATGCAAATTATCAGGGTTTCAAACAGAAATTTACAACAAAAGTTAGCACTGTGACCATATACCGTTAGAGGAGGGTGTTGCCACTATGAATGGACTGTCACTGTTGGTAGATGTGCCACATGCAACGGATGATGGTTATAGTAGTTATTCAACTTCCACAGTCATATCACTTCACACGACATAGTTAGCAGCAGTTACCATACTCTGCGACCAATCAGTTTTCATTCGCCGTGGATACACTGTTTGTGCGGCAGTTTGTTACCAATTATCAGTTTTTCAGATTTTCAAGAGGGTAACACTTTTGACATTTTGCCGGAACTAATGGACAATAAATAAATACACAGGTAGTGATACCTCGAACGATTTAAAGGAATAACACAAGGGAGGATATTACTATTTTGTCCATACTACAGTTAACTCACACGTCAGTCATACTTATATTCATCGAGGTACTCTGCTCTACACCTTTGCATCTTTGTTGAATACTCTCTGCTGCCAAATACACACATACATCCACTCTAACAATGTTTTTAAGAATTGGTCAGAAATCATCCCAGTTAAGTTATAATGGGAAACAATCCTTAAAATTAATAAGCTCGGCTTCTAAGGGTTTCATTACAGAAAGTAATGAACTAGAAAAGATCTCAAATAATAACGGTGCGAAACCATTTACATACAAGAGGTTTAATTCTACTACTTCAACAAAATCAACAATAACGCAACAAAGAGATGATTTAGATAAATTATCAAAATCATTCAAGAATAGCAAGAAGAAAATATATAATAATTCAAAACTTAGAGATACGTTAGAGAGTTCATCACCATATTATAATCAATTACGTGCATTTGATGATTGTGTAATGCAATCATTATCTGTATCAAGAGAAAATTCTAAACCTGATAATTTTAAAAATAATAAAACATTGATGTTTTGGGATTCTTTGGCTAGGGCAATGACCCTGTATAATGATTTATTGGAATGTCCAGATTTAAATACTAGTAGAATTGGTGCTTTGATAAATTTATTACATAATGGATTAAGAATTAATAGAGGTCAGTTAATGGCATTAAATAAAAAACCTGATTTCGATTCAAGATCATTTAATATGGAAATTTCGAAGAATATTACTGAATACCTAAGAGATATCACAAGAAACTTATTAGATGGTAAAATTGTTTCTAATGAGTACGGTGTTATGCATTTATTAACTTCATTTAAAGAATTAAATAAAATTGAAGAAGCTGTTAATATTTGGAAAGATGGTATGAAAAATGAGCAATTAATTAATTCATTTATTCATCCGAAAGTTGTAGGCGTAATGTTACCATTATTATTCGACAGCGAATCATTTACATTTGAACAATGTAAACAATTATATGAAACAAGTAGAAAAAAAATAGAATATAATCACCCAAATTTAAATTGTGGGTTTATCGTTACATGTTTAATGGCTAATGAAAATATGTCAGCATTGGAATCATATTCTACTTTCTGTGATAATTGTAGATTAGATCATTTCAAATACCTTGCAGAAGCTCATTTAGCGTTCATTGGTAAATGTAAGGATATTGATATTGCTGAATCATTCCTAGATAGAGCAATTAAAAGTGATATGCCATATCAAGTTAATCTAAATGTATCTGAAGTTAATTCTTTATTAGGTAATACATGGTCTCAATTAAACGATTTCAAAAGAGTTAATAAAACTTGGTTAACTGTATTGAATTTTTACAAAAATAATTCAGTTTACAAAAATAGAAGAATAACAGGTATTCTATCATCTTTAAACAATGTTTATTTTGAAATTTTCTTCCAAAATTATGAAAAGGATCCATTAGAAGGTTTTAAAGCTTTACAAGAATCAATGAATTCATATATGGAAATTGTTGGTAAATTAGATGAACCATTATTAAATATTATCCTAGCAAAATCTGCAATTTGGCAAAATCAAGGAATTATTGATTCAATTTTGAAAAACTTCGAATTAAATAATTTACCGCAAACTATTATCACTAAAAGAATCTTGTTAAAGATCTTAGGTTCCATCGATAACGCTACTCCACAAGATATCATTGCTAGATGGAATCAATTGATTGGCAAAGTTGATCAAATGGGTCAATCATTTATCGCAAATGCAGATTGGGCAGCATTAAGAGATGCTACTTTAACATGGGCTCAAATTAACAAAGGTTCAATTGGTGCACCATTAAGAGTTGAACTTTATTTCAAATTAGTTAAGCTTTATAAACCATATTGTCGTGATGCTAGACAAGTTAGAAGAATCACAGATGGTTTAGCTCATCAATTACCAATTGCACAAAGATATTTAGATGATCATAAAATTAAAGATATTGTCGTCGATGATATCCCAATCCTTCAAGATTTACAAAGTCTTGAAATTAATGAAAAGTTAGCATAAATTATATTCCAGCAATAAAAGTTCAATTTAAGACAGGCTTGGGATATAGAAAGGAGATTACATAGTATATGTAGTCTTTTTTCCACCCCTTGTAAATATATAATATAAATTATACAGGTATATTCAAAAATTAATATATAAAATAAGAAGAAGAACCAGAAAAGATTTGTATGATGATGTATTTTACATTTGGTCTTATTGAATTACCAGTAAATCGTTGTTCTGGCATCGCAAAATCTGTCATGCAAAAAGCATGCAGCAAAAAAAAAAAAGAAAAAAGAGATAGCACAAGCCATTACATGGAAACTAACAAACTTATAAAGAAAGACTGAAAAGATCTAGATTGAGAGTTTTATCTACTGTGCAATCAGCAATTACACATTGATATTAATATATCCAATCAATACTCGAAATTATCTCTAAATTAATATATTATCATTTAATTATTCGAAATGGGTTTATGTGGTAGTAAAATTGAAACTGTTCAACCTTCGAAGGTTACAGAGAAACCACAAGTTATTAAAAGAACAACCAAGGATGTAAAGAAAGCAAAATCCAGTCCAAAGAAGGGAACAAAACCAATAGCTAAGCCAAAAGATAAAGGTACCAAGTTATCAGAAGAACCAAATACCGAAGGCCAAAATATTTCACCAGCTGAAGCTGCAAGACTAGCAGCTGAGAGAAGACAAAAAGATCAAGATGAAAGCTTGAATCAAGGTGTGCTAGGTAAGAAATTAGCCAAGGAAAGGGCTAAGACATATAGTTCATACAGAAGGGATGTGTAGATAAAAAGAAGACCTAATTCAACCTCACACCAACGGAACAATATACAATCTTGGGAGTTACAATTTCAAATTATATGACAAGTATTATATTTTATCATATTTGAGTACAGTGTAATAGTAACATGTCTTTAGACGAACGGTGGTACTCGAGATGGGCTAACCATGCGGAACTTGGTAAACGAGCGTAATGTATAGACAGCTCGAAATTGGAACTTAACACTTAAGAAGGTGCTGAACTGAAAGGATACAATTTAAAGGAATGGGAGAATCTGGTAAATGGTATATTCTCTCCTGTACGTTGATATCTCAATAATCATCCATTGACAGACTAATGAACTGACTGTCTTCCAACCTAAACGCAACTTTTTAAACATAAATAGATATATAACTGCCTCATCAGGTATAGGAGTTGAATATAAGTATGTATAATTGAGTATGAGGACATCTCTATATCATTTTAATCTTCAGTTCCTATGTGTCTGAAAGTTCACTTATCCTGCGGTGTTATACTACAGCGAAAAAATCTACAATTAATGCATTTACCGTTGTATGTGGCAAACTATAAGGAACTGCATCTGTATTTCAATCCAACTCGGAAAGACTAACACAATATAAAGGTTAACCAGACCAGATATTAAACTGTATTGATTGATTCATACAGATATATTATCATAATATTCCAAATCTGCAAATAAACATGGCTCCAAAGGTGTTAGAAGTCGATGGTAAAGTCGAAAAATTATCGTTACCAATCGTTACATTTCCACCATTCAAGTTAAGAGCTCAATTGATTGAAAAGGATCCCGTGGTATGGTTACATTTATTAGATACATATATTGAATATTTCAAATTTTTAAATATTGAAGATAATTTATCCAAACTTGATGATTCTACGTTAGATCATCTATGTATGTTCATGAGAAGTTATATCAATGAAATGGCAAGTGAAGAAGGTAAACTGTTAAGTTTAGGTATGAATCATGATGTTGAAGATAATTTAAAATTGTTAAGATCATGGGTATTGACTACTTTGAAAACGTGTGGTCTATTTTATTTGCAAATATTCGGTGAAACATTATGGAATTTTGTAATATTGTATGTTGAGAAGAACCCTGTAACAGTTAGATCATTGATCGACGGTAGTAGTAAACCAAGAATATCGAATATTGCTAGAGTACAGGTGAATAGAATAAGTCAGCTTCAACAACACGTTAAATCATTAGTTGAACAAAATAAATTTACTAGAATCGACCTGAAATCATTCCAATATTTAATTGATGATAAGGATTTCGCTGATAAGTTTTTAACAATCAACTGGATAGAATATTTAGAAAGTTGGTGGGATAAAGGAAATAATAAATTTTCCAACATTGCCAAACAATTAATGATAACATGTTTGTTAGAAGTACGAAGGAAAACTGTGGTTGATGTGACAAAATCGCTTGGTGTCAGTTCTCTAGACACTTTATCGATATATCCATTATTAGGATCAATTCTTATCAACGAACGATTTAATACGTTAAGACCTGATATTAAGCAAGAGATGACATTTTTAAATTTTGCCACAGTTTCAGAAACGAACAATACCGTTGAGGATAACGTAGAAGATGAGTTACCTGAATCTGACGCTATTGAGGTATCTGAAGCGGATATATCATCATTAACAGATTTCTTCCCAGGTTATTCAACTTATCAATTGACAGAACTATTGAAAAGATATGATAATAATGTTGAGTTAATAACTAATCTGTTGTTTGAAGATCCTACTTTAGTCGATTCTATTCCAAGAGAAAAACCAGAGCAAGAAGTGGAACTTCCAGCAGAAGATACATCTTTAGAAGAACCATTACAGGAATTAGAGTTGCATGAAAACAGTATGAAGAATGCATCATCTGAGCTATCAGATCTAACTAAGAAACATGTCCCTGATGAAGTTAAGAATAGAACGTTGACAAGAGCATTACAATTATTATACGATGATGATGAAGATGAAAGAGATGATACATATGATGAAGCAGAGACAACACGTTCAAATGTAACTGGTAAACTATCTGTTAAAGATGATGTCGATGATATCAATGAGGAAGCTGAAAAAACTAAAGAAGAACAAGTTTCTAAATATGATAAAATTGAAGGTTATCTATGGCAGTTATTAAAAGAGGATGCTTCATTATTTGAACGTACCAAGAGAGGTAGTAAGATGAGAAAGACAATGAAACAAGATACTACATGGTCCGACGAACAAATTGAAGGTTGGGCACGTATGTTACAGAAGTCACCTCAAAGAGCTAGAATCCTTGAAGATAAATATATGTTCAGAGGTAATGTCAAATCTGGTAGAACAGCGTATGTGAAAAATCGTGATGGTGAAAATAGCACTGAAAACAAAAGGAAAAACGAAAGATATGTTAGAAAACCTAGAGTTCAACAAAATCAAAATGAAAACACCAGTCAAAAGAAGGATTCTAATACAAGTAATACCAACCAAAAACGGAAAAATGCAAGAAATGAAAAGAATAAAGCTTCTAAGGCAAACCACAACCGTAAAGCTGGTCATGACAAAAAGGCATCTAGGGCAATGCCATAATGTTAATTCATATACAAACCTATATAGATATATTTAGTAATGAAACAAAACATTGACATTGTTAGACAATTGCAGTTTATTCATAGCTGTAACTTCTTATTTAGAAAGTTATTTAATGCATCGCTTCCTATTGTTCTATCGGTGCTGTATGAACCGCGCACGCGTAATTGGAAATTGAAGAAGATATAGTTTCGTGCATCAATTAATAATGGAAACGGGCTCGTTTAGATGTCATCGGAATCATTGGCATGGGGAAAGATAGACAAAGGCAACCATGGTATCTACTTTTAGAAATGCATTTCAAAAGTGTTATGTGATATAGAAAATAGAAATACATTAAAGTTAAGTAAGAATATCCGATAGACTCTTTATATACGATACGGCTAATCAATATATTAATATGGTATTAAAATATATAATATTGTTATTATCGATAACTCTATTGCAAGTGCAAGCGCAACAATGTGCTATGTATGGGAACTGTGGTAAGAAAAGTATGTTTGGAGGAGAATTACCATGTCCTGTAACAGATTCTAGTTTTGTCGCACCTGAAATAACCGATGATATACGGCAAATACTAGTCAAATTATGTGGTGATGAATGGAAGACAATTGATAACGTATGTTGTTCAAAGGATCAGGTAGTTGCTTTACGTGATAATTTAAAAATGGCTTCACCATTGATTCAATCGTGTCCAGCTTGTGTTCAAAACTTCAATAATTTATTCTGTAAATTTACATGTTCTCCAGATCAAGGTACATTTGTTAATGTTACAGATACAGCTATTTCTCAAACTAAAAAGGAAATTGTTAATGAACTAAGTGTATTTATGAATGATTCATGGGCTTCTTCATTTTACGATTCCTGTAAAAATGTCAAATTCTCCGCTACTAAC